>CM033442.1:47960621-48167460 GCA_019425775.1 Rafetus swinhoei | reverse complement strand
TGCTCCTGCCACAGGGGAACTCTGAAGGCAGTTCCCCTTCACACAAAGTGCAGCACCCCCCACTTTTCACATCTTTTCCTTCAAAGGTCATGTCGCAGCACCAAGTTGTGGCAACTTCCACTTTTGGTCTTGGCACTGCTCCAACAATTGGCAACTGACATCAGTGCCAACTTCCCCCCTTTTGAGTAACTTTACTGAACTTAAATGAAAACTCTTCTAAAAAATCTTTAAACAGTTTATTAAACACTAAGATTTCAAGTTAAAAGTTATGTGGAATGCTATAATCAAAGCTGACCAGAATCACACCACACTGACTGCAAATCACAATTGTATCATTTAGTGCTATAACAGTAAAATACAAGTTCACTGAAACATCTTAACCTTTGTGTTAGATGGTTCCTGCAGCCTCCAAGGGTACTGTGCACCCATTTTACAAGGGGCCTGTGACCACTGCATCTCCAATTAGGTAGGCTAATCTTAACATGTACCCTGAAAATGGTCTCTAAACACTTAGGGAATTGGCTAGGGTTAGCATTTGCACGAGGGATTATCCATTCAGTTGTGTTTAAATATCCTGGTTATTTGGAATCAGCCAGGAACATACAGGAGTTCTTTGACTGACCCAGGAGGGCAGAATGAGGACAGTGCTGGGTTGAGAAGTTCCAGAGTTGTTGGTTCCAAAATAGCTCTGAAGCCAGGGATTCCCTAGGAACCTACAGACTGTGGTCCTGCCTTTCCTATGGAAATGATGGGAACCAAGTTTGGTAGCACTATTACATTGGAGTGCAAGTAATGTCATGTAACTAGGAAGCACTCCTGCATGTTCTGTATTTCTCCAATGTCATTCGATGTACATACTCTTGTGGTCCTGTGCATAAGATTTTTCATTACAACACAAAGTGCTGCATTTAACAAACGGCAGCATAAATTAAAGCAGGCCTCAAAACAGATTCAAAATACTTACATTTGAACAAATGATCTTTTATTCAGATGAGAAATACAGACATTTTATGTGCAAACAATAGGCCAAACCATCTAGCTTTTTTAAAGGAATTTAAGCCCAAGAGAAATACAAGGATTGTGAGAGCGGGGAGAGGGAAAAGGAAAAGCTAGGACACCAATAAATAAAACAACAATTACAGAATTTCAGTGCTGCACTTGGCTCTTTCTTCCAGAATTTCTCAATTCTTTTTAAAACTCCTACCAAATTACACACTATTGTTTAACTAAAATTGGCACACCTGTTCCCATAAACTGTTTCACTCTTTTACTACCTAGTTGTCTTGTCACTTTGCACCAAAAACTATTTTCAAATAGGTACTGGCTGTTTTTCTAAATAATCCAAGTATCTTTTCCTCATAGGTATCATGATATGTTCTTAGAACAGCCTCACTAACATGTCTCATTAGCTATTCCATGAATCCAGACTGGGTTATAGCGAGGAGGCAGCCATGCAGGTATCTGGGAAGTAGCCCTTTTTAAACAGAGAGACATCAATTTGTTTTGTTTAATAGCTGACAGGGTACTGTTTTATTCCCGATGACTATTTGGAAATGGCCTATTGTCACCTTTGCATCCCTAACTAAAAAATAAATTAGATTTAAAACCCTTCAGTTAAATAGTAGTGGGGACAGGTAGATACAAGTCAAAACTTTTATCCTGACACTGTCCTGATGCTATTTTGGGTGGGAAGTAGAATTCCTATTTTGGGGTTCTCCTCTCTCAGGGCAGGATTTCCCCTATTTGGAATTTCCTGGCTGCGGTCAGTTTTACATCCAAAAGGAAAGTCGTATCATCTGTTCTTTTTATTATGCTAATACTGCATGGACCACGAGAAAATCAGTTTGTTACTGTTTGCATGGCAGGGTTTGTCACAAAGTAGAGTCATATAGTAGTAGCCTTTTAAAAGATGGTGGGAAACAAACTGACTCCATCCCTAGAGGTTTTTAAGTCCCAGCTTGACAAAGCCCTGGCTGGGTTACATAAGAACATAACATAAGAACATAAGAACGGCCGTACTGGGTCAGACCAAAGGTCCATCTAGCCCAGTATCCTGTCTGCCGACAGTGGCCAGCACCAGGTGCCCCAGAGGTGGACCAAGACAATGATCAAGCGATTTGTCTCCTGCCATCCCTCTCCAGCCTCTGACAAACAGAGACCAAGGACACCATTTTATCCCCTGGCTAATAGCCTTTTATGGACCTAACCTCCATGAAATTATCTAGCTTCTCTTTAAACTCTGTTATAGTTCTAGCCTTCACAGCCTCCTCTGGCAAGCAGTTCCACAGGCTGACTACACGCTGTGTGAAGAAGAACTTTCTTTTATTAGTTTTAAACCTGCTACCCATTAATTTCATTTGGTGTCCTCTAGTTCTTCAATTTAGGAACTAATAAATAACTTTTCTTTATCGGCCCTCTCCACACCACTCATGATTTTATACACCTCTATCATATCCCCTCAGTCTCCTCTTTTCTAAACTGAAAAGTCCCAGTCGCTTTAACCTCTCCTCATATGGGACCCGTTCCAAACCCCTAATCATTTTAGTTCCTTTCTGAACCCTTTCCAAGGCCAAAATATCTTTTTGAGGTGAGGAGACCACATCTGTACACAGTATTCAAGATGTGGGCGTACCATAGTTTTATACAGGGGCAGTAAGATATTCTGGGTCTTATTTTCTATCCCTTTCTTAATAATTCCTAGCATCCTATTTGCCTTTTTGACCCCGCTGCACACTGTGTGGAAGTTTTCAGAGAACTGTCCACGATAACTCCAAGATCTCTTTCCTGATTTGTCGTAGCCAAATTAGCCCCCATCATACTGTACGTATAGTTGGGGTTATTTTTCCCGATGTGCATTACTTTACACTTATCCACATTAAATTTCATTTGCCATTTTGTTGCCCAATCACTCAGTTTGGTGAGATCTTCTTGGAGTCCCTTACAGTCTGCTTCTGTCTTGACTATCCTAAACAGTTTGGTATCATCCGCAAACCTTACCACCTCACTGCTTACCCCTTTCTCCAGATCATTTATGAATAAGTTGAACAGGATTGGTCCTAGGACTGACCCTTGATTTAGTTGGGATTGGTTCTGCTTTTAGCAGGGGGTTGGACTCGATGACCTCCTGAGGTCTCTTCCAACCCTAGGATTCTATGACTCTGAAAACTGTCTTGCTGCCTTGAAACATTAGTAACTGGTTTCATTTAAAAAAAACACTAAAATGGCACACTCTGTGACGAAATAATAAAAACAAAATTATTTGAAATAAGCCAATGAGGGATGTGCATGTGTGTCTAAGAACAGAGACTTTACTTAACCTGCACTCTGGAAACACAAAACAGTTAGATTTAATTTTCCCTCCAAATCTTTACAGCAGAGAATGTGGGCAACAAAAGTTTGTTTCCGGCTAAAATTAAGTTAATGAAGCTCAGAGTTCATAATGGCCTTTTGCATTTCTGTTAGGTATAGAAATATACAATAGTAAGTGAATATCTAAGTAGTAAAGGAAACAGTGAGGCATTTGCTCAGGTACATTTGGTAAAATGTAAATAATTTATCAGCTCAGTCTACTTAAGGCAGAGTAAATTCCCTTTGGCAAGTCTGCAAGCAGATGCTAGTGTGTAATGGCATCAGGTACAGATACACTGGACACTAAGCTAACTTAAGATACTTTTTCTGTAACACTCTAAAGGCTTCTCAAGCAAAACTGTGTAACTTTTCTCAACTGATTCAAAAAGCACTCCCCCCCCTTAAAAAGGCTGCTTTTCTTCCTTAGGCATTAGAATACCCATTCCTTGTTTCCTCCCAGGACAATTTGTGTACTAGTAAGGCACCTTTAAGGGAAACAAATATTGGAAAAAAAGGATTATTAAGGATGTTCTACATGGCTACAATAATGCATGTGTAATGATAATTCAGCAACATTCATGACATTGAAAGCCATCTAAGACTCTGCTGCACTAGTCCCATTCATTTAACAGTCATCACATCACCCCCCTCCCCCCAAAGCTGGCACTGAAACTACCTGAGCAACCTGGTCATTGACCACTTTTAATGTGACACAGTTCTGTGACAAAAATATTTTCTTCTCCCCACTGTTTGAAGACAGAACTACATCTTTACACTGCATAACATGCTAAAATCTAACTCAGTTCAGTCAACTTGGTAGTGTGCCCTCGGTAATGGACACTACTATGGACAGGGTCAGCAGGTTATAAATATTCCCATTTCTCTGTGCTACAGCACAGCGCAGCCATTTCTCTAAGTTGGTGTCCTGTTGTGTTTCCTTAGAATTTCAGAAAGAGAGTCCAAATAAGAACTGCAATCCTTTTCTGCTTCGAGTTAGAGGCAGACCTGGATGCTCTACAGTTCCAGCTTTCTTCTACAAGTAACAAGCCCCACCCATCCATACAGCTAGGCAAAAAACACACCCAGAAGCCCAAAATATATTTTAACAACTGTTTAATCCCCAGTGCCACTGGAATAGTTCATGGAAAACATTCTAAACTAAATGCTTCAAGGAATCTGAAAAGTCAGAGAAAAGAAAATCATAGCAGTAAGACGTATGGAGTCCCTGTGGACTCAGGACTAATTCACTGAGAGCCTAGTCCTCCTTGTAGTTTGGGCAGAGAGGTACATCAATATATAGGTGTCTTTGCTTCTGACAGGTAAGAGAGGACATTAAGAAACAGAGATGCAGTTTTTCCATTCATCTCCCTTTTCATAGCTCCTCCAGGAGATGCCTATTATTTCCCATAGAACTTTTTGTTCAGAAGGAAGATCAGGAGGTTGACATTGACTTTTGCCCTGTCAAACAGCTTCATGACAGCAACACCTTCATACTGCAGCTGCAAAAGATCCTGCCAAAGAAAACACACTGATTAGTGAGAAAGCCACGGAGGCCGAGTAGGAAAGGGCTAATTTACAAGATACAAATGCAAAACAGGTTTCTGAAGAATACCCAGTGTGAGTCTATAAAATAGAATCTTGGGGAGATTAATTCCTTAAAGACTCATTGATTCAGCCTGGAAAATATGAAAAATATCCTATTAATAGTTCTGATTAATTAATGTTATGATTTTTGTATTAATAGGAATATTTAAATGAAAACTCTTACGCGCTCACCTTTGTTTCAAATATCTAAAAAGACCACATCAATCTAAATCTAAACAGTCATTTCCAGACTCTTCATTCATGTGATCATCATACAACCTCCATAACCCTAGACAGAGCCCTTCCTCTCCTCATTTAATTCCATTTCACAGCCATAAAATATAGGAACATATGGCCTGATTTTCCAATAAGATAAACAGCCACTACTCCCGCTGAGGTGACTTAGGCACTGAGATTTAGAGCAGAACAACAGGAAAAGCTTCCCAGCTAAGGCACTCAGTCAAAGATCAGTCTCTCTTCCATTGCTCCTCCAACGGTATCCCTCCATCAGAAATCTGCAGAGCACTTATGTGGACATTTGCACTTATTTTTGCAGAATATTAGGTCATCTCTGGGCAGGACTCAGCTACAGAGCCAGATTTGGTGCAGGGAGGCTCTAGCCCAGTGGTCTCCAACCTTTTTAAGCACAAGATCACTTTTTGAATGTGTCAGTCCAGGATTTACCTCAAACCCAAATACCCCTGGCTCCACCCCTTTGCTGAGGCCCCGCCCTCCTCACTCTGTGACTATGGAGTACAGGTGAGAGGGACAGAGTGACATCAATGCCCCCCGCCTCTGTTTCCCCCACCCTGCACAACAAGCAGGAAGCTCCCAGGGGCACCTCTGAGGCTCTGGGCCGGAGCAGCTAGGCAGTGGTAGGAGGGGCAGCTGAAGTGCCAGTGATTGATAGTCTCCCAGCCAAACCTGTCAGGATCACCTTTCAGAGGCTTCAAGATCTACCGGTAGATCCCGATCTACTGGTTGGTGACCACTGCTCTAGCCTGAGTGGAGTCCAGGAGAGCCCCAATTAGGAATGCTAAGTAGCGATTAATTTGTGAGTCAAGTAGTTCAGAATGAGCCTGCTTCAAGTGGTTCATACTAATGCCATGTACTCTAGCACCTGCACTCAAGAATCACTTTTAATAAGCCAACTGTCCAGGAACAGGAAGACCTGTACTCAGGATTTATAAAGGAAGGCTGCTACAACTGCCATGCACTTTGTGAACATGCATGGGGCCAGTGAAAACCCTTCTGAGTGGTCTCGGGACTCTGCCTCTGTTGGCTTCCCTTGCCTCAGGGATCTTTCTCTCTAGGCTAGAGAAGGAGAAATAGCACTGTAGTCTTCTTGCTCCTTCTCATCCTCAATGAAGGTGTTGAGGTGTAGTAAGGCATTTGATACAGTCTTGCGTGGCCTTCTCATTAACTAAGGAAATACAACCTAGATGGGGCTACTATAACATGGGTGCATCACTGGTTGGATAACTGTTCCCAGAGAGTAGTTATCAATAGTTCAGAGTCATGCTGGAAGGGCAAAACAAGTGGAGTTCCACAGGGATCAGTTTTGTTTAATACTTTCACCAAGGATTTAAATAATGGCATAGAGAGCATGCTTAAAATCTGCAGATGATACCAAGCTGGGAGGGGTTGAAAGTGCTTTGGAGGAAGAGATTATAATTCAAAATGATCTGGACAAACTGGAGGAATGGCCTGAGGTAAACAGGATGAAATTCAGTAAGGACAAGTGCAAAATATTCCACTTAGGAAGGAACAATCAGTTGCACACATACAAAATAGGAAATGACTACCTAGGAAGGAGTACTGCAGAAAGGGATTTAGGAGTCATATCGGACCACAAGTTGAATGAGTCAGTGTGTGTGTGATGGGAGAGGGGAGGAAGTTACCCTGCACTGGAGTGTAAAGTCTTGGAACAGCCCTGGGAGAAAACTGATCCCAAGAGCCAATCAGAAGATGGCTTGAGGCAGACAATCAGAGCTCCGGTAATGTAGGGGAGACGTTAGCCAGAAGAAGGTGTGCTAGAGCTGAAAGAGCTAATTTCCAGAACAACCAGCAGGAGACACCATGGCAATGAATAAAAGTGCACTGCAGTGGGACACTGTTGCAAAAAAGCAACATTCTTTTTTCACAGCAAAACAAAATGGAAAAGAAAGGGAAAAATTCAAGGGAAGCTAAAAACAGCAAATCTAAAGGGAGTTACTGATTCACAAGCAGACAGCTGTAGAGCCATCTCTAGGTTTCTAATCTGGGTAGTTAAGAAGGAACTGAAGAGGGACTGCCCACACATATTGGCTGGCCTCATGGCAGGCAGGGAGCAGCGCATGGATGGGATGGACAGTTACCAAAACTCTCTAATCAGCAGAGCAGGGATGTGGATGCACCTACAACGGAATACAAATAGGGACATGACTTAAAGAAGAACATGCTGTTTTCAGCCTTTTGAAAACAAATCTATCACACGAATCTTGAAGGTCCTTGATCTTTTAGGCCGGGGTGGGGAATATTTTTGGGTCGGGGGCTCAGGAAAATCAGTCAAGGGCCGCACACGTGAGAAGCAGAACCACCCCAAAACAAATGCTCACTAATGTGGCCTCTGATGGAGGAGAAAGACACTCCCCACATTCCCCTCACACAGCAGAGCCTAGGAGCACCATCATTGGTGCCACAAGCCTCAGGGGCCAGATCCAGGCAAGCTGAGGGCTGCTTCCAGCCCGGCCGGAGGTTCCCCACCCTGTTTTAGGCACTGGAATGATGATCAAACTCTGATTTCTTGAATATTTGTCATCAAGACAAAGTGAGACGTGATCCTGCTGAAGTTGTCTATGAAAAAAGATTCATCTGCAAGCAAAAGTTGCTGCTTTCCAGGAAAAGCCAAGTTTCCTCACCTCAAAGACACAGGTTCACTTCTTAGACCCAACGTATTTAACAGTTAATGCCTATGCTATAAACAACACTGGATAAACAAGTCATCTAAATATTTCTACTTTTCTGAAAAGAAAAATTTAACAACGTTTTTTTCCCATTAACATAGCATTAATGCTCTCTTGTGATGAATAAGGCCACTATACTGAGATGCTTTTAGGAGTGGTTCCTCACAATCATAATGAATACAAATATGTATCTATGAAATCTTAGATCCACAGCAAGTGACTGACTAATAGAACTCTACAGGAAAGGTTTTGGTTGCTGCATACAGCCCACATAGATTGTATACCACAGGTTTTCAGCATAAAATAGGAGTATCCTTACCTGATAATGTAACATGAATGTTTCCATCTGAACACCCATGAATTTTGCTTTGACCTCAAAGTCTCCTACTTCTTCAGTTGGGTTGATTTCAAATATCACATTTTTAAACCTATGAAGGTTGGCAAATAAAAAATACATTTATTATTTAACATACCATTTTCTAATGAAGAATGGCAGTGGAGGACAATATTAATGCAGGATCCTTGCAATGTAGGTATCCTGAAAAGAGATCTCAAGCTCAGCAGAGAGGGAGAGACAAAGGCAGAGCAGGAGGCAGTGGTACAAGACACTGCTTTCAGCAGGCCAGCTTCCTGCTGAGGGGAGGAAGCTGCCTCATTAAGAAAAAGACACTCAGATTCTAAGGCCACAAGGGACCATCCTTATCATTTGATATGACCTCTTGCATAATACAGAATATATGACATTCTTGAAATAATGCCTCTGATCTAGAGCAGATGATTTAGAAGAATATCCAATCTGGATTTTAAAATTGCCAGTGATGGAGAATCTACCACAAATCTTGGTGAATTGTTCCAATGGTTAACTACCCTCATTATGAAACATTTATACTTTATTTTTAGTGTGAATTTGTCTAGCTTCAGCTTTCACCCTTGGATCTTGTCATACCGTAGCCCGCTAGACCAAAGAGCTTATTCCCGACGTAGGTACTTACTGTCTGAGCTCAAGTCACCCTTTAGCCTTCCCCTTAAGCTAAACAGATTGGTCTTCTTGAGTCTATCACTATACATGGCTTAATTTCCAACCTTTTAACTATTCTCATAGCTATTCTCTGGACTCTCTCCAATTAATCTTGAACTCTGGACTCCAGAACTGGATACAACCTATTCCAGTACTGGTTGCACCATTGCCAAATTCAGGTAACATAACCTCTTTACTCCTACTTGAGATTTCATATTTATGCTTGTAAGGCAGCGGCTCTCAAACTGCAGTCTGCAGACTGCCGTCTTACAGGTGAGCCATGGTTCAAGGCTCAGCACCCCAGCCCCCGCTTCCTGCAGCCTTTTGCCGCGAGGTTGAAACACCATCACCAGCTTCCTGCTGCATGTGGGGGAAAGCCCCCACAGGGAGAGCAAGCAGCTCCATGTGCTGCCGCTGCCACTCCCCTTCCCCCTGCTGGGGGAACAGAAGCACACAGATGCTCTGCCTCCAGGCTTTCCCTGCTGCTCCCACTGGTCAAAGAGCAGTGAAAGGGGGTGCCTGGGACACGGTACCTGGGAGTGGCGGGGTGGGGGGCATGAAGCCAGGTAAGCACCTCCCATACTCATGGCCAAACCCCACACCCACATCTCCATCACACACATCCCCCGCTGAGACCCCACATCCCCAGCCCGCTCCTATATTCTCCCTCTGGCACCCTCCTTTGCTCCTGCACCTGCCCTCTGGCCAAACACCCTACCTCCAGCCTGCTGCTGCCCCTTCCTTCCCTTCCAGACCCTCCCACCCCCAGCCCACTCCTGTACTCTCCCCCTCTTGGCCAGACCTTGCACCCTCATCCCTCCAGCACCCAAACTCCCAGCCCACTTTAGCACCCTATCTCCCACCCGCACTACCTCCTGTACACCCACAGCCCTATCCCACTCCTTGGCATCTCCCTCATACACTGGACCCCTCATTTTTTGCCCCAGCCCAGAGTCTAAGGTGGCTCACAAAATCTACTAACCCTGGGAGTTCATCTGGCCTGTGGGAAGCTCTGAAACATGGTCCTCTTTGCCCCCTTTTCCCTTCCCTATGGGACTGGAGCACCAGAATAGAGAGGTATCTCCGTTGGAGGGCACATCAGTGAGGGTTGGGTTGGGTTTTCTTGGGGGGAGGGGGTGGCTGCCTCTCACTTTTGTGGTCCCCAACTGATTTTTTTTTGGATCAGTGGCCCTCGACCCAAATAAAGCTTCCCTACTGCTGCCATAAAGAAAGACAATGTTGAAACCTTTTGTTTTGGACATGAATTAATATTTTTTTACTTTATTTTAAATGAGATTTGGTAAACTAACACGATAAAGTTAAAGTGCCCAATCTGTTTATTTTGATTAATAACATTTCCTTTCTAACCAGTCATATATGCCCCCTTATGTTATAGCTACGTGTGTAAGTTTTTATGCTCCAGTATCCTAATGTGAATAATTTAGCATTTAAAATATTTATAGATAAGTGAAGGCATTTTATCATAATGGGTGGTTGGCTGGTGGTCCACAGAAAGGCCTGCGTTGAGTGGGGTTGGCTGTGGGCCAAAAAGTTTGAGACCCACTTTTCTAAGACCAGGACTACACTGGCGGAGAAAATAGATGCAAGATAAGCAACTCCAGCTAAATAAATTGTGTAGCTGGAGTCAATGTACCCTGCATCGATTTTCTGGGGTCGCTCTATAGTGGGAGGTACACGGGAGAAACTCTAACCCTAACCCAGTAGTGAAGACAAGCCCTAAGTGATGCACTACTCTTTGGACCAGCATCTTGCCCTAGGAGCTCATGCAACTGCCTCCACCCCTTGCTATACCACCGATGTGAGGGGAGGTCCTTTGGAGCAAAGCTTATTGTGCCGCTTCACTGCCTTTTAGCTCCTCTCCACAGCGCACGGGGACGGGGCGATGGGGACACGTTGTACTGAGCTGCTGGCGGGGTTGGGGGTAATGCGTGTCTCCAGGTTCAGCCGCCCTCCCCACGGGGAGGCTGCCGGAGAGAAAATGAACTAGGAGAGGAGGCCGTGGAAGTGATTTTTTTTTCTCCTTGCCCAAACCCGCCCCCACACTTGGAACTGCCCTGGGTCTCCCCAGAACCACCACCACCACACGCTTCCCACTAGCGCTGGAGCGCATGCGCAGCGCGGCTGTTAATGTCTGGGCGTGCGGCTCCGAACATTCTATTTGACAGGCACATGCTGCCACCCCCTGCCTGATCCCCTTTGCAGGGCAAAATCCCGGGCATTTTTTGCTAAAATTTCACTTGTGTTGATGTACTCCCCAGATTTCTCTCGCGTACCCCTAAAGGTACATGTACCACCGGTTGAGAAACACTGGATTAAGTGACCAGTCCTCTTCACTGTTTGCCACTCTCCCAATATGCATGTCACCTGCTAACTTTATCAGGGGCAGGGCCGACTTATCCATTAGGCACAGTAGGCACACTGCCTAGGGCCCACGATACTTTTAGGGACCCACGAAAATGTTTTAATTTCTTTTAAAATCAGAAGGAAAAAAAATGAACTTTTAGGGTCGAAGAAAATGTTTTAATTTTTTTCTCACATCAGAAAAAAATGAAACTTTTAGGGCCCACGAAAATCTATTAAATTTTGCCTAAAACAGAAAAAAATTTTTTTGACGTATTTAAAGTTATATCAAAAATAATTTTTAAGATTGATATTATTATGGTGGGAGGGGCCCACGAAGGCAAACGTGCCTAGGGCCCACAAAAGTCATAATGCGGCCCTGATCAGGGATTATAACCCACTTAAAGATAATTCCCCATTTACCATAGTATTTTAAGATCTATTAAGAGCTCAGGGGTGAGTGTTGTAAGTAAGCCAAGAGTCTATTTTGGTGGCTATGGAGGTAGCGTTTGCCTGGGTGACCATGGCATTTTTGGGGGACACAGGCCCTGTTTGATCCTAATACAATTCTGATGAGGAAGATTTTGTAGTCTGATTGCAGTAAATGAAGATAGATGACTCAGTTGATGGAGGGCCATGAGGGAGAATTAAAAAAACAACAGATTTTATCATACAATCTTGGTTGCTATTTTTCATAGAACTGAGAAAATGGAAAAATCAGATGTTATCTAATCTGTTTTCTCCCCAAGACCAATCAGTAAAGGACTGGTTCCATTCATCATATTTTCTGGTGTGTTTTATTTTCATTTCCCAGAAAAAAAATTGAGAGAGCTAAGGCTGGAAATGTCCCTTAAAATCGCATATTAGAATGCTTAAGTGCTAAAAGAAGTCAAAATATATGCAATTTAGGTGAAATGAAAGTTCCAAAAAACATTCACTCTGACTCTATCTCCACACACACTATGCATTTAATGGGACTATGGATAGATCACACATAGCATGGTAACCTTGAAAACTTTTCAAAAATGCAATAAAGACGACGGTTGCTCACCTTCTCATAACTGTTGTTCTTCAAGATGTGTTGATCATGTCTATTCCAATCAGGTGTGCGTGCCCCATGTACGATTGTTGGAAAGTTTTTCCCATTAGGCTGGCTGTGGAGCCCCATGGAGTGGCACCTCTAGGGCACTCAATAAATGACCCTGCTGAACCTTCCCCCCTTCAGTTCCTTCTGGCTGGCTACTCCAACAGTGGGTATCGGAATTGATGTGAACACATCTCGAAGAACAACAGTTACAAGAAGGTGATCAACCGTCTTTTCTTCTTGAGTGCTTGTTCATGTAATTCCAATCAGGTGACTCCTCAGCTCTCCCCTGGAGGTGGGGCTGGAGTTAAGGAAGAACTGTTCGGTGCATCGCTCTGCCAAAAGTCGCATTGTTTCTAGCATGCTGGACGATGGCCTAGTGAGAGGTGAGTGTATGCACTTGTGGCCAGGTGGCAGCACTGCAGATTTCCTGAATTGGAGCCTGAGCCAGGAAGGCTGCTGAAGAGGCTCAGGCTCTCTTCAGATGTGCTGTGATGCGGGAGCTGGGACCCTGGCCAGCTCACAGTACATTCAGATGCAATCCATGGTCCCCATGAGGAGATACACTGAGAGGAGACCAGCTGCCCTGTCATCCTATTTGCTATCGCCACAAACAGTTTGATTTTCTGAATGGCTTGGTGTGCTCAGTAGAGAATGCTAGTGCCCTTCTAATGTCTAGTGCGTGAAGCTGCTGCTCTCTATCACTGGAATGTAGCTTGGAGGAGAAAACAGGCAGGAAAATATCTTGTGTTATGTGGAACTGGGATACCACCTTAGGGAGAAAGGCTAGATGAGGGCTGAGTTGCACCTTGTTCTTATGGAGAATTATGTAAGAGTGGGGGTCCAAAGTCAGACACCCTCCTGGCTGACATGACAGCAACCAGGAAAGCTACACCTCCCATAACAAAGGAACAAGTGGCTCAAAAGGGGGTGATGTAAGTCTAGCTATTTCCGGGTTTAGGTCCCAGGCAGGTGGTGGCAGTTGTGGGTGAGGGTACACACTTTAAAATGCCCCACTAGGGGCTTGGTGAAAAGTGATTGTTTCAAGGCTCCATGGTGGAATGCCCAAATAGCTGCCAGGTGAACCGTAGACTCTTAATGGAGGACTGAGCTAAGCTCTACTGTTTGAGGTATTGGTGCCTGAAAGGAGGTGTCTGATGCTCTGTGCACCAGCAAGTGAGCCTCTCCCATTTGGCTAGATAAATAGTCCTAGTGCAGAGGAGCATGTTTCTAACCAGGCTGGAGCATAGCCATGAAGACAGGTTTAGCTATGCAGCTTCCAGGCCATGAGGTGGAGGGACTTGAGATCTGGGTGGTGGAAGTGACCGTGGTTCTGTGTGATTAGGTCAGGGCACAGAGGTTGTGCAATTGGTGTGCCAACTGATATCTCCAGGACCATGGTCTACCAATGTGGATGGGGCCACGCTGGAGTGATGACAGTCATATCCACCTTGTCCCTGTGGATTTTGAGAAGTACTTTGTACAAGGGGAACCAGTGGGAAGACGTATAGGAGACTGACTGTCCAGGGCACTGCGGAGGAGGTCCATAAGGGAGGCTGGATTATCGTTCTAACAGGAGCAGAAAATCAGCCATTTCCTGTTGGCCCTAGGGGGCAAACAGGTGTTGACCTGGGGAAACCCCCACATTTGGAAGATGGAGAGTATGACGTCCGGACAGACTGACCTCTTGTGACAGAGAGGACCTGCTAAGAGTTAGGGTTTCTTAACACAGGGGAGAGGACTGAGTCCTTCCCTGCTTGTTGATGTAGAACATGGCCATGGTATTGTCTGTCAACACTGTCACACACTATCCATGCAGCACTTGTTTGAATGCCAGGCACGCCAACCCGACTGACCTAAGTTCTCTGATGCTGATGTAAAGATAGAGTTTCTCTGGTGACCACAGCTCTTGCATCTGGCAATCCCCCAGGTGCATCCCCTAGCCCAATGCTGATGCGTCTGTTACAAGGGTCAAGGTTGGTTGTGGGCTGCTGAAAGGGACTCCCTGGCACACTGTATTGTAGTCTAACTACCAACTTAGGGCACATCTCCACTTGTGGGAAAACTGATGACTGATCTTCTGACGTCTGATTTAGTGGGTCTAGTAAAGACCCACTAAATTTAATGCTGAGGGTGCCCCCATTCTTACTACTCACAAGGAGTAAGGGAAGTCTACAGGAGCATTTCTCCTGTGAACCTCCCGTTGTGAGGATGGTGCCAAAGATCGGTTTAAGATATGTCGATTCCAGATACTACTTAGAAATAGCTGGAATTGTGTACCTTAAGCTGACCTTCCCCTGTAGTATGGGCCTGGCCAGATTGTAGAACTGTTGTGGGATCTTGAATACCAAGTTCAGCCTGTCACACTCGGGGCAACAGTCTGAAGCCAGCCACGTTTGGAGAGATGAGAGTCAGACCTGGCATGCCTGACCATGTAAGTACTCATATCCCTTTGACGGGACAAAGTACTTGTGCATAACCCCCTCACAGTGGGGGTGATGATGCTGGGGTCTTCTAGAGCATTTTAATATTGTGCTGGATAGTTTGGATCAGAGGCAGGGCCTGGATAGGCCTTCTGGTGCAAGAATGCTGATCTCAGGATCAGTCACCTCCTCTGCCTGCAGCCCCATATTGTGTGCCATCCTGTGTAGGAGGGCTTGATGGGCCCTATGATCTCTTGGAGGAGGCCCTGCAGGCAAAATTTCTGCTACTGCCTCACCTGGTGATCAGGATGACTATCCCACAGAAAGAACAGGGTCTTATTTCCCTCGAGCTGTCTGGTGTCTTGGGTTCCCTATTTCCCTTTCTGCAGTACTCCTTCCTAGTGTGTGAAACGGATTGTCCCTTCCTAAGTGGAGTCCTTTGCATTTTTCCCTATTAAACTTCATCCTATTTACTTCAGACCATTTCTCCAGTTTGTCTGGATCATTTTGAATTTTTACCCTGTTTTCCAAAAAACTTGCAACCTTGCAACCCCTCCCAGCCTGGTATCATCAGCAAACTTAATAAGCGTACTCTCTATGCCAATATCTAAATTGTTGATGAAAATATTGAACAGAACCAGTCCCAAAACAGACCCCCTGCAGAACCCCACTTGTTATGCCCTTCCAGCATGACTGTGAACCATTAATAACTACAGTCGGGCTGGTGTGCCAACATTCAGTATACTTCCCAAGATGACATGTCAGGGAGATAGATGGGTGCCTCCCTCCCCGTCAGAAGAGAGTCTCCAACCACCACTACCCTACATTTCTTCCTCGCAGTGGTTGCTACAGACCTCCAAGCCTTCGAAGTACAAGGCTTCTCCTCTTCTGCTACAGGGGGTGATTCCTTATCTCCTGTATCCAGAACAGCCTAACAGTTTGCCAGAACCATGGTGGGAGGGTTGGGAGCAGGGGTGGAGCACTGCCTGCTGCCAAAAGTGACCAGCTGCCAGTGTCCCCCGAGACAGAGCCATTTCCTCCACCAGTGGTGTGTCAGCAGTATTTTGTAATGGGATAGCTTCCTCAGCCGTCTCCAAATGAATACTCTCAAGTCCCACCATGTGGATAAGGAAGAAGCAGAGGACACAGTATACCTAGACTTCAGTAAAGCATTTGATATGGTCTTGCATGACCTTCTTATCAATACACTAGCAAAATACAACCTAGATGGGGCTACTATAAGGTGGGTACATAACTGTTTTCAGAGAGTAGTTATTAATAGTTCATAGTCATGCTGGAAATGCATAACAAGTGGGGTTCGCAGGGGTCTGTTTTAGGGCTGATTCTGTTTAATATTTTCATCAACGATTTAGATATTGGCATAGAGGGTATGATTATTAAGTTTGCAGATGATGCCAAGCTGGAGGGATTGCAAGTGCTCTGGAGGACAGGGTCATAATTCAAGCGATCTGGACAAACTGGAGAAATGGTCTGAAGTAAATAGGATGAAGTTTAATAAGGACAAATGCAAAGTGCTCCACTTAGGAAGGAACAATCAGTTTCACACAGACAAAATGGGAAGCAGTTGACTGCCTAGGAAGGAGCACTGCAGAAAAAAATGTAGGGTCACCGTGGACCACAAGCTAAATATGAGTCAGCAGTGTGATGCTGTTGCAAAAAAAGCCAACATGATTCTGGGATGTATTAACAGGAGTGTTGTGAGCAAGACACGAGAAGAGGAGGTTACTCACCTCCATAGTAACTGATGTTCTTTGAGATGAGTGTCCCCGTGGGTGCTCCACATTAGGTTGGTGCGCCGCCACTGAGCCTCAGAGTGGAGATTTCATAGCAGTCTCTCTGGGGCCGCACATGTGTGCACCAGCAGTCGCACGCTGTTAGGCTACAGGCATCGTGCAAGCGCGAGCCCCCCCTCACACTCCTCAGTTCCTCTCTACCCTGAATCAATGGCTTGAGATGGCCAGGATCTGAAGCAGAGGGGAGGAAGGGAGAGTTGTGGAGCATCCAAGGGGACACTCATCTCGAAGAACATCTGTTACTATCGAGGTGAGTAACCTCCTCTTCGAGAGAGATGTTCCCGTGGGTGCTCCACATTAGGTGACTACAAAGCTATTTCCCTTCAGGGGGGTAGGGACTTCGGATCTGGCAGAAAAGCGGTGGAAAGGACCGCCCTTAGCTAGTTTCAGGTTGGAAAGAGGTCCCTGCGTAAGTGCGTAACGCATTGCAAATGTGTAGTCGGAGGACCACGCGGCAGCTGCGCAGATGTCTCTTATAGGGATTTTGTGGAGGAATGCTATCGGGGTAGCCAGGGCTCTGGCTGAGTGTGCCCGTATGCTATCTGGAGGCGGTACATCTGACTGTGTGTAGCAGAGCTTGATGCAATCTGAGATCCAGTGGGAGAGTCTCTGTGATGAGATAGCCTGGCCCTTGTTGTGGTCTGATATTGAAACAAATAATCTGGGAGATGCCCGGAACAGTTTTGTTCGCTGCAGGTAAAAAAAAGAAAGCACTCTGTGCAGGTCAAGAGTGTGCATATTCATCTCAAAAGAGTTGGCATTGGTTTGGGGAAGAAGGTGGGAAGGTGTATTGTCTGACTGATGTGAAAGGATGAGTGAACTCTGGGGAGGAATTTGGGATGGGTATGTAACGTGACCTTGTCTTTAAAAAAAGTGGTGTATGGGGGGGGAGGGGAGGAGGAATCTGCCATTAGGGCTGCAATATCTCCTAACCATCTGGCTGAAGTAATAGCTATGAGGAAAACAGTTTTCATGGACAAGTGTAGTAATGAGGTGGTTGCCACTGGTTTGAAAGGCGGCCTAGTTAGAGCATTCAATACAGCCGGTCCCCCGAGTTGCGAACGGTCGACTTATGACCGTTTGCATTTATGACCGAAGCTGTAGTAAATGGCGGACCCCGAGTTACGAACGTGATCCGCGCTTATGAACAGCGCGGTCACGTGTAACTCTA
This sequence comes from Rafetus swinhoei, assembly GCA_019425775.1. Classification (NCBI taxonomy): domain Eukaryota; kingdom Metazoa; phylum Chordata; order Testudines; family Trionychidae; genus Rafetus; species Rafetus swinhoei. Next base: position 48,149,712 of record CM033442.1, on the reverse strand, counting down.
TGGGGTCCGACTTACGAACAAACCGAGTTACGACCAATTGCTTGGTCCGTAACTGGTTCGTAAGTCGGGGAGAGGCTGTACTAAATGCAGGTCCCACGGTTGCATTGGTGGATTGATATCTGGATAAAGTGCCTGCACACCCTTTAAGAACCTCTAAGAAAGTGAGTGGAGGTTCTGTTGGATGGTGTGGGAGCCCGGGTGAAGAAGGAGATTCTCGATGCAAGGTAGGAGGATCGGTGGGGGCGTGAGAATCGCCACGAGGAAGGGGAACCATGGCTGGCTGGCCATGCTGGAGCTATAAGTATGAGATGGGCCTTGTCCCTCCTTATCTTGTGAATGACTCTGTTCAATAGGGGTACAGGAGGGAAGGCGTAGGATAGGTGGGACGCCCATTCAATGAGGAAGGCATCTCCCATTGATCCCTTGCCTATGCCCTCCCTGGAACAGAATAGGGGGCATTTCTTGCTGGATTGCGTGGCAAACAGGTCTATGGCTGGGTGACCCCACAGGCGGAAGATGTCTGCCACTCGTGTTCGGTCAGAAGGGCTCTGCTAAGTGCATCTGCTGTTGTATTCAGCTTCTGTGCAAAGTGCTCGGGATCAGGCTTTGCCCTGATGATTTATGTAAAACACTGCTGCAACATTCTCTATGTACAGTTTTGACATGGCTGTTAGCGATGAATGGGAAGAATGTGACGCATGCATCCCTGACTGCCTGCAGTTCTAGGATGTTTATGTGCAAGTTCTTGTTGGTGCTGGACCACAGGCCCTGGCAGGTATGATGTCGTAAGTGGGCGCCCCATCCTGTATTAGATGCATCTGTTGTCATGGAAACGGATGGTTCTGGTGGGTGGAAGGGGACTCTGGAACAAAGGTTCCCTGGGCTCAGCCACCAGCATAAGGATTCCTTTACTATTCCTGGGAGGCCTAAGGATTTGGATAGTGGATAGACATTGGGTTTGTACACCTGTCCCAGCCAGCTCTGTAAACATCTCATGTGCAGACACGCATTGCTGACTATGAAGTAGCATGCTGCCATGTGCCCCAACAGCCGAAGGCCTTCGAGTGCTGTTGCGTGGGGGCTGGATCGTAAGGTATTTACCGAGGCCACAATTTTTTGAAAACGGTCTGTAGGTAGGGATGTGGTGGCCATTGTCGAATCGAGGCATGCTCCTATAAACTGTTATCTTTTGTGTAGGAGAAAGCATCGATTTGGTTTTGTTCACCTGAAGGCCGAGGTGTCAGAATAGGTGTCTTGTGACCGACAGAGAACAGCAGGAATCATTGTGTGAGTGCGACTTGAGGAGGTAAGGAAATATGATAACTCTTTGTTTCCTCAGGTACACTGTGACAACCGCCAGCACCTTTGAGAAGACCCTCGGGGTTAGAGACTGTCTGAATGGAAGCACTTTGTATTGGTAGTGTTGAGAATTTACAACAAAATGAAGAAATGCTGAGTGCAGGTTAGATGACAATGCGAAAGTATGCATCTTGCAAGTCGAGGGACGAGAACCAATCATCCTGTTCCAACACTGGTAATATGGTAGCAAGCATTACCATCTTGAATTTCTGTTTCTGAATGAATTTATTGAGGGCTTGAAGGTCTAGAATGGGTCTCCAACCCCCTGATCTTTTTTCAGCCAAGAAGTAATGGGAGTAGAACCCCTTGCCCCTAAATTGGGTGGGGACTGGTTCAATCACTCCTGTGTGTAAGAGGTGCTCTACTTCTTGTTGAAGAAGGATCTCATGATGGTAAGGCTCAGGTGGAGGTACCCAGGGATTGGCATCATATGAAGGTACATTCCCAAATCTGGAAGAGTAAATACTCTGAGCTGTGTAAGGAGAATTCTCTGGTGAAAAGCCCCTAGAGAAGTCATCAGATTCAGATGAAAATCTTTTCTGAGAGCGATCTCTGCAATGTTAACATAGCAGGAGAGCGCTCAGGTTGTAAAAATGGTGAGTTAAAAGTGGATAAGACTAATAAGTCTCTGTATTGGGTGTAATGCCCAACAGGTGTTATCGGTGCCGTAGTGGGAGGCACTGAGGCTGAGGCGCTGAATCATGCCTCAGTGCTGAGGGCAGTTTTGTCACATCAGACGCCTCTGTGGTGGCAGCTGAGGCGCCTATTAACGTGATCGGCGTTGCACTCTCATGCTGCGTTGGCAAGATTGTATCAGTGCCAGATGGTGCTGCAGCTAATGAGGCAGGCAACTTGAAGCTTGTCGCCTCAGAACCTTAGCGCATGCCCACTGTTTATCTACGCCAGGGGCTCTAGAGACACTAGCGGCGTCATACGTGCTGAGGCGCGGTGCTGCCACTGCTTTTGGCACCGGCCATGAGGGAGACGGCCGCTTCAGTGCCACAGCCCCCTGAGGTGCTGAGGCGGCTCACTTTTTGGATCCCCAATGCTTGAATTCTTCGGGCTGCTGGCCCATATTAGAGCCTGGTAAGCGAGTTTTCCAATAAAAATAACTGGAGGCGGAGGTCTCTGTCTTTCCGCGCCCGTGATTTTAGCTTTGTACAATGAAGGCACTTCTGAGAGTTATGCTGCTCTCTGAGGCAGCAGATGCATTGCTGAGTGACCATCTGATATTGGGATAGGCTCTTTACATGAGGTGCAGCGCTTAAACCCCGGTGAGCCAGGCATGCCTATGGAAGCAATCAGAGACTGCAGGAAGGGATCAACTGGGAGAAAAACGAAAAACCTCTTATACTAATCTAGATTTTTTTTTTAAACTAACAAACTAATTAACTAACTAACTATTTAAAGTAACAGAGAGGTAGCCGTGTTAGTCTGATCTTGGTAAAACAAAAAAAGCAGCCACGTAGCACTTTAAAGACTAACAAGATGGTTTATTAGGTGATGAGCTTTCACGGGGCAAACCCACTTCTTTCAGAATATGATCTGAAGTGGGTCTGCCCCACGAATGCTCATCACCTAATAAACCATCTTGTTAGTCTTTAAAGTGCTACGACTGCTTTTTTTGTTTTAACTATTTAAACTCACTAATTAACTACTATAATGAATTTAACTGGTTTTCAAGAAGTGTAATCATACAGATGCGAAAAAGCTAGGGGAGCACTGCTGAGTCCATCCATAGCCGGAGGTGATAGGGAAGGAACTGAGGAGTGGGGATGGGGGCGGGGGGGTCTCACTCATGTGCAATGCCTGCAGCCTAACAGCATGCGGCTACTGGCGTGCATGTGTGCGGCCCCAGGGACACTGCTTTGAAATCTCCGCTCTGAGGCTCAGCAGCGGTGCACTGACCTAAAGTGGAGCACCCCCAGGGACATCCCTCGAAGAAGTAGTCATTCTGCCACTCTACTCTGCGCTGATTAGGCCTCAGAGTATTGTGTCCAGTTCTAGGTACCACATTACAAGAAATGTGGAAAAATTGGAGAAGGTCCAGAGAAGAGCAACAAGAAAGGAAGGCCTAGAAAGGAAGGCTGAAAGACTTGGGCTTGTTTAATTTTGAGAAGACTGAGGGGACATGATAGCAGTTTTCAAGTATCTAAAGGGGTGTTTACAAGCAGCCTGTAGGCAGAGAACCACTGCTCTACACTGAAGCTCTGGAAAACATGTTTTCAAGCAGGAGATGATGAAACAATGACCACTTGTTTCTCTATACCCAGCAAAGTATCCTTGGACCTTATGCTTGGAGGTAAAAAGGCTACTCACTGGTTTACTTGCAGATCTTCAATCTCCAGCAGAACTCCCTTCTCATGGAGTCGGGCTGCTGTATATTTCAGGGAAATCTTTTTACTCTTTTTGCCTTTCATCTCCCGTGGCTTCTTAGAAACTCTGAGAAAAGCAAATAATGAAATTACGGAACAAGACAATAAGAGTGAGTTCAAACAATGACAGAATTTGATCTGATCTGGGTGGATGACAGGAAATGAGTAATAAACTGGTATTATCTAACAAATAGTTATGTTTATAGTCTATTTATATGTATAGGTACATGCACATGTCTATACTGAACTCATAATAATCTACTGAGCTCTTGCACAACAGAGGCTGCACAACCTCACCTAGTAATTCCTGAAGCAACTCCAATATTGTATGGTTGAAAACTAGCATACGCCTTTCAGAAAGACAGCCAATTTTGATTTAAATATTTCAAAGGACAGTGAATTTACCACACTCCTTGGTAAGCTGTTCCAATGATTTATTAACTCACTGTTAAAATTTGGGAACAGCTACTTCTGTTCATTGCTCTCTGGGGACCCAGAAGCAGTAAAGGGTCCAGAAGGAATTCAAAATATGAATTACCTCAACTATCAGAGGGATGCTGCTGGTTCAGCTCAGAGACCTGACAGGAGTAAGTGGCTGTAAACTGAGTTGGCTTTCATCCTTTCTTACTCACTAACTATATCCAAAGGATCATTCATGGGAAACAGTTCTTCCAGATCTCGCCCCTGTAGAGGTGATTACACTATAAGCTCCGTACTCCAAGTGTGCTTAATTCAGAAACACCTGTGGTACAGACCCTGGCAAGCGGAGGCAGAGGCGGCTCTGCATGTTGCCGCTTCCCCTCCTCCCAGCTGGGGGAATGGCAGCGCAGTGACATATTCTGCCAGAGGCTTTTCCCCACTGCCATGCCTGAGAGGCAATGAGGCACCAGATTAGCACCTGATCCCCATCACCCTCACTCACACAGCACAGTCTAACCCTGTTTCCCAGGATTGCTGGCTTAAAGAGGTTCGAGGGTATTTATTATTTTCACTGTGACAGATTAGAGGCTCCTGCCCCTGGGTGCTGAACACTGTACAAACATAACAAAAACACGGTTCTTCACCTGACCACTTATAACCTACGTATAAGATGAGACAACACAAAAATATCACAAAGGGATAGTAGGAACACAAGGTAACAGAAAGACCAAATTCCACAATGCTCCACTCTCCCCCCCCCATCATTCATATCTATATCAACCCTACAGAAGACGGTAAGACTTAAATAACAATTATATGCAGACTTCACCTGTTTATATAACTTCCCTTCACAAAGAAAAATTAGATCAGTTCTTTAGATAAAAATCAAATGGTGGAAGCTAAACATGCACAAGAGGGGGAAGATGCTAGAGAGTTCAGTCTCCGCTGTGGTCTACACATTCCTTTCCCAACACCCAGTGCTGCTCTGAGGTACTCACTTGCCCTTGCTGGCCAAGTTATCCAAGCAGGTTTTGATATAGCTTTTATAATAGTCCACTTGTTCCTCATAAAAGTTGGCTTTGGAGTTCAGTGCACTGTAAGTCTGCTGCAGCTTCACCAGCTCTGCCTTTCTCCTCTGACGGTATCTACGCTGGTTCCGGATGTCCTAGATAAGGATGGTAGATGTGTGAAGCTTTACCATGGAGTCACTGTTGGGTGCTCCCTTCTGAAGCCAGCATGTGATATTCAAAGATTCCATTTGGAACATACATTTCCAAATTTTACATAGAAATTAATTAGCCCTTTCACAAACCTTCCAACCCAATATATCCTTACAGTCAGAAATCAAATGTCCTGAGATGTATGTTTAATAAAACTGGTGCAAATTTTTTCATTTCTTTCCTCGATATTTTTTATTTTTAGAAATGTTATTTTGATTATTAATTAACAGAGATGAAAATGCCTAGTTTCCAAATTAACTTCTATTAATATTTTGAATAATTACGCATCATTAAAGGATTTATTCTTACTTAATCTCTAAAAGGAGACAATTTATTTTACTACTGTATTTGTATACCCCTCTGATGCATTAATTTTGGTAAACATTTGATGTCCAATAACTGTCAACACTATAATGAAGGATGTGACAGCAGCTATGTTTTTTTATTTCTCCCTTTCTCCTCCACACAGTATTGTTTACTGAGAATGCCTTTGCAGGAGTATTATGAAGCCTTATTTCACACTTACATGCACAACGTTTCTATAAATGAATAATCTTCATAAATAAATAATTTTAGAATAAATTAATTTTAAAAATATTTCAGAATAAGTAATTTTAAATGTAAAAAGGAGGGAACAAAGAGGGCAAGACCATACATTAGGGTCTGAAGTTAGAGAGAGAAAAATTAATGTTACACTTACTGAGTCTCAGGATTTCTTCCCAAGAAAATAAAACCACTCTTCCTCACAGTCCATGAGGCCCCATCATCAATAAAATGCTTATGAGAAAAGTGAATTCCTGCATGTAGGTGAAGGGACGGAGAGCTTACTAGCAGAGGGATGTGTTACTCAACTCAGAGGCAGCTGTCACTATTATTTAAATACCTTAGGAAATTCCTGCCATCTGCACTATTACAATTTTCATACGAGTGACAAATTGAGGCCATAACTTGAAACACCTAATAAAGCAGCAGTGATCTCCTGCCAGAATACCTTGGCAATATCATTGATTAGCTCCTGGTATCTATTCTTTGGGTTCACAGTTCCCAGTTCTGTCAACTTCTTCAAGCCTGTCTTGATTTTCTCCTTCTTTTCTTGAAGGTTTAAGTTACTGTCCTCCTTTACAGATTTTGATTTTTTCATCTTGTCGGGGGTTTTGGCATCACGAATGGCCCTTCTCTGCATAGCTCTCTGGTGCTCTGCTTCCTAGGACAGAAGAGAATTACAAGTTGGGTCGATATATTTAAAGCTCTATGAAAGGTTTACATTCTGTGTGGCATTTTTAGTAAAAGTCAGGGACAGGCTGAGGGCAATAAACACAATCTCATGGAAGCCCGTAACCTGTCTCTGACTTGCATGAAAAATACTCTGGGAGGGGGAGTATTCCCAGGGCTGCCGCTGCTCTAGATGCAGAGGCCAACTGCTGTGCTGCTCCAGCCCTGGGGGCTGATCCACTCCTAGACACTTGTCCAGCAGGCCTGGAACTGGCCGCTAGTCATCTGTTCAACAGCCCTGGGGCTCTCTGCCCATTAGCTGTTCTGGTGGCCCCATCACAATCACTGTTCCAAGAAGCCATGGGACTGACTGCTGGTTGGTCAGCTGCCCACAGTCATGGGGCTGTCTGCCCATCAGCTGTTCTGGTGGCCACTGGTCAGCAGTTCTTGCAACTGCTGCTCTGTGGCCCTGGGACTGGCCACCAGTCAGCTGTTCCGGCAGCCCCGATGCTGACAATTATTCCAGCTCTGTTCCAAATACACCATATATCCCCATCACTATTGGACATACAGAGGTCTCAAATATTGATATGCCACACATACACCCCGTGATTTGGGCTTTTGTATGTACCTGCACCCACATACGGCTAGATTGAAATGAATCCAGTACCCTAAGGAGTGGAGCCCTACTCCTTTTTCATACCTGCTCATGGGTGGCTGGAGTTTCCAGGATCTCAGTCAGTGTCTCCCCTGGTTGAAAGCGGATTACATCTACAATCAAACGCTTTGTACTGAAAAGAAACAAAACAACTTTAAAACCAAACAAAACCAATCAATCCTAAACCTGCTCTGAAATGAGAGGAAAAGGTGTCACTAATTCATATTAAGGCCAGTCATATTCACACTGGACCCACCTCAGGCTATCTGCAAGCCAGTCAACAGCTCTTACACTGTCAATATTTAAGCATCACTTCTCCAAGTGCAAAGAAAGAAATGTTACTTACCAGTGACTATGAGAGTTTGAGAGCTGTCTCCGGGCATCCCCACTCTACCAACCTTGAGCTTGCAGAGCCACCTTGAAAGGTGCACTGTTGGGACTGCATGAGCACCTTCCCACCTAGCTCCCATTGTGCAGAACAGTTAGCACAGCAAGGTGCAAGATGTGTAGAGAGTGCCGAGACAGAGGGGAAGGTTGGTGGGGCGTGGCAAAGGAGAGAAGCAACTCTCAAACAGCCATGGCTACTGTTGAGTAACTTTTCTTTCTTATGGGCCTCAGTGCATTCCTACTCTTGGGAGACTCTTGAGCTGTCCAGGCGAGAGGGAAAGATTGTTACAATTCATTAAAGATTGTAGCACCATACCCCCACCCTCAGAGCGGGATGCTAGTATATGATGAATATGTGGAGTGTACTCCCAACTGGCTGGTGTACAAATTTCAGAAAGAGGATATGGCCTAAAATAGGACATGGAGCAGGGCTGGGCAAAATGTCATCTGTGGGCCAGATTCGGCCCACGAGAGCCTCAGCCAGTTCCCTGCCTGATCCTCTGGCTGCAGAGCCATGTGCTTCTGTGAATGCTGAGGGCCTGGGGGAGGGGACAGAGGCTTCTCACACTGCTCCTGCCCCCAGTAGCTCCCATTGGTTGGTTTCCAGCCAATAGCAGCTGCCTGTTTGTAGGACAGGCAGCATATGAAGTGCCCCCTCCCCCGTTATCCCCTGGCTCATAGTGTTCCCAGCAGTAGTAAACATGCCTCCTGCAGCTGCAGTGAGCAGTAAAGAGGCATGGAGGCAGGGACCTTGGTTAAGGAACCTGCTGGGCTGCCGGCTTGGAGCCACCCAGGTAAGGTCTCCCAGAGAGAGCCTGCCTCTGGCACCCCGCCCCTCCCTCCCCTAATCCTCTGCCTCCCTCCTGCACCCTGCAACTGTGCCCCAGCCCCAATACATCTTCCCAGACACTGCATCCACTTGCTACACCCCTCTTCAGGTCACAGCACTCCAATCCACTATCCCTGATCACATCCCAAATCCCTGCATCCCTGTCCTGCACTCCTGCCCCAAGTGACAACCCCCTCCCAGACCCTGCACTCCCTCCTACACACCTCCCCCAGGCCAGAATCCTCTCCTGCACCCCATATCCCTCCCAGACCTTGCACCCCAATCTTGTCTCAGGTCACAACCCAAACTCTGTATCCCTACCGCAGGTGTCACTCCCTCCCAAACCCTGCACCCCCTCTTGAACCCCAGTTTGCTACCCCAGGTCACAATTCCCCACTTCACCCAAACTCCCTCCCAGATCCCACACCCCAGTCCCTTACCCTAAGCTACCTTCTGCACCCAACCTCCATCCCAGACCCCCACACCTTCTTCATTAATACATCGGAAAAGTGCTACCTTTGACCACTAACCAAATTCTTGGAGTACCCCGCCCCAATTAAAAATTATTGCCCATGCTTGCCATAGAAACAATAGTAGCTCTCAATGAGGGAGTCTTTAGGCTGCTAAAACATCTGATTGCATATGACATATCACTGTTCCTTTCCCTATGGGGTATACCCAAATACATCTAAATGCCATATCACTTCCCAAAAAACCCTACTCCATCTGAAGCACACAAATCCACCAACCAAAGCCAAAAGAATTCCCCTAGGCAGAATTTATCCTGAAAGGAAATACAGCCCTTAGTCCTGCAGTATAGAATCATAGAATTGCAGAACTGGCAGGGACCTTGTGAGTCCAGTCCCTTGCCCTCACTGCAAGACCAAACATTGTCTAGACCCTCCCTGACAGAGGTCTATCTAACCTGTTCTTAAATATCCCCAGGGATGGAGATTCCACAAGCTCCCTAGGCAACTTATTCCAGTGTTTAACCAGTTAGGAAGTTTTTCCTAATGCCCAACCTAAACCTCCTTTGCTGCAGTTAAGCCCATTGCTTCTTCTCCTATCCTCAGAGGCCAAGGAGAACAATTTTTCTCCCTCCTCCTTGTAACGCCCTTGTAGAAATTTGAAAACCGCTATCATGTCCCCTCTCAGTCTTTTCTAAATTAAACAAGCCCAATTCTTTCAGTCTTCCCTCACATCACATGTTCTCTAGACCTTTAATCATTTTTGTTGCTCTTCTCTGGACCTTCTCCAAATCTTTCTTGAAATGTGGTGCCCAGAACTGGACACAATACTCCGGTTGAGGCCTAATCTGTGCAGACCAGAGCAGAAGAATGACTTCTCGAGTCTTGCTCGCAACATTCCTGTTAATGCATCCCAGAATCATGTTTTCTTTTTTTTTCAACAGCGTCACACTGTTGACTCATATTTAGCTTGTGGTCCACTCTGTGGACCATACTCCCCAGGTCACAACACCCTCCCAGTCCCTGCACCCCCTCCTACACACCTCCCCCACGCCAGAATTCTCTCCTGCACCCATACTCCCTTCTGGACTCCGCACCCCAAACCTCTGCCATAGATCACAATCCCCTCCTTCACCCAATCTCCCTCTCAGACTCCACACCCCCTTCTGCAGCTCAGTGTCCTACCCCAAGCTCCCTTCTACACCCAACCTCTGTCCCAGATTCCAAACCCCTTTGGTAGAAATACAGCTCTTGACCATTTGCCAAAATCTTAGAGTGCCCCCCCCCCCATTAAAAATGAGTGCCCACCCCTGCTCTATGCCATCATCTAAATAGTTGATAAAGATACTGAACAGAAGTAGTCCCAAAACAGACCTTTGGGGGAACCCCATTTGTTATGCCCTTCCAGCAGGATTATGAACCATTAATAACTACTCTCTGAGAATGGCTATCATGCCAGTTATGCACCCACCTTATAATAGCCCCATCTAGGTTGCATTTCCCTAGTTTATTGATAAGAAGGTCATGCGAGACCATATCAAATGCCTTACTAAAGTCTAGGTATACCATGTCCACCGCTTCTCCCTTATCCACAAGACTCATTATCCTATCAAAGAAAGCTATCAGATTGGTTTGACATGATTTGTTGTTTACAAATCCATGCTGGCTGTTACCTATCATCTTATTTTCTTCCAGGTGTTTGCAGATGGATTCCTTAAATACTTGCTCCATTATCTTCCCTGGCACAAAAGTTAAAATGTCTGGTCTGTAGTTTCTGGGTTGTAATTATTTCCCTTTTTATTGATGGGCACTATATTTCCCCTTTTCCAGTCTTCTGGAATCCTGACTTCCATGACTTTTCAAAGATGTTAGCTAAGGGCTCAGATACCTCCTCTATCAATTCCCTGAGTATTCTAGGATAGGGTAGCAGGTTCAAAACTAATAAAAGAAAGTTCTTCTTCACACAGTGTGTAGTCAACCTGTGGAACTCCTTGCCAGAGGAGGCTGTGAAGGCGAGGACTATAACAGAGTTTAAAGAGAAGCTAGATAATTTCATGGATGTTAGGTCCATAAAAGGCTATTAGCCAGGGGATAGAATTGGTGTCCCTGGCCTCTGTTTGTCAGAGGCTGGAGAGGGATGGCAGGAGACAAATCGCTTGATCACTGTCTTCGGTCCACCCTCTCTGGGGCACCTGGTGCTGGCCACTGTCGGCAGACAGGATACTGGGCTAGATGGACCTTTCGTCTGACCCAGTACAGCCGTTCTTATGTTCTTAGGATGGATTTCACCAGGCCCTGGTGACTTGCAGACATCTAACTTTTCTAAATAATTTGTAACTTGTTCTTTTATTTTAATTTCTAAACCTACCCCATTTTCACTAGCATTCGCCATGTTAGGCATCCCATCACCATCCATCTTCTTGACAAAAACCGAAACAAAGAAGTCATTAAGCATCTCTACCATTTCCAAGTTTCCTGTTATTGTTTCTCTCTTCTCACTGAGCCTACCCTGTCCTTGGTCTTCCCCATGCTTCTAATATATTTATAGAATATCTTCTTGTTTCCCTTTATGTCTGTGGTTAGTTTGAGCTCATTTTGTGCCTCTGCCTTTCTAATTTTGCCCCGGCATACCTGTATTGTTTGCTTATATTCATCCTTTGTAATTTGATCTAGTTTCCACTTTTCATTCGACTACTTTTTGATTTTTAGATCATATAAGATCTCCCAGTTGATCCAAGGTGGTCTCCTGCCACACATTCTATCTTTCCTATGTAGTGGAACAGTTTGCTTTTGGACCCTTAATAATGTCCCCTTTAAAAAACTGCCAACTCTTTTTGGTTGTTTTTCCTCTTAGCCTTGCTTCTCATGAGACCTTACCTACCCACTCTCTGAGTTTACTAAAATCTGCCTTCCTGAAATCCATTGTCTCTATTTTGCTGTTCTCCCTTCTACCATTCCTTAGAATCATGAATTTTATAATTTCATGATCGCTTTCACCCAAGCTGCCTTCCACTTTCAAATTCTGAACCAGTTCCTTCCTATTTGTTAAAATCAAATCAAGAACAGCTTCCCCGCTAGTAGCTCTCTCAACCTTCTGAAATAAAAAATTGTTTCCAATGCAGTCCAAGAGTTTATTGGATAATCTTTGTCCTGCTGTGTTAGTTTCTCAACAGATGTCTGGATAGTTGAAGTCCCCCATCAAAACCAAATCCTGTGCTTCGTATGATTTTGTTAGAGCCTTGTCCACCTCTTCTGCCTGGGTAGGTTGTCTCTAGTAGACCCTTAGCATGACATCACCTTTGTTTTTTTACCCCTTTTAACCTAACCGAGAGACTCTCAACAAGTCTGTCTTCTATGTCCATCTCCACCTCAGTCCAAGCGTATTCATTTTTAATATACAAGGCAACACTTCCTTCCTGTTTACCCCAGCTATCCTTCCTGAGTAAACTGTACCCTTCTATACCAAAATTCCAATTGTGTGTATTATCCCACCAACTCTTTGTGATACCAACTATATCATAGTTGTGTTTATTTATTAGCACTTCAAGTTCTTCCTGCTTATTACCCATACTTCTTGCATTTGTATATGAACAGGGCCAGCCAAGGGACTCTGAGAAGAATGCCGCTCACATTTGAAGAGTGCCGCTCATATCCTTCAGTAGATAGAGATGGTATGTTTTGGGTACTGTGGGGTTTTCTGTGCCATCCTGGAATGGAGAGACCTTTGCCAGAGAACCTGGGCACAGCTCTGGACTTGAGGAAGACACATGGACCAGTTAGGTTAAAATTTGGAAAAGTAAACTTGACAGTGACCTTTGAAAAAGTGGAAGAAGTGAATGGGATGATATACACTGCCCACGTGTCCCAGAGCACCTTTGTGACAAATATGGAAATTTTCTATAATATTTTTGAAAAGATTATACTTCTCAGCTAGCTGTCTGACTTGATTATTATTGCCAGTCACAGAGTACCTGGTCCCTGTCCATAGACTAAGCCCAGCTTCCCTGAACCAATTAAAGAGGGTTGGGCTGCTAATGGGCCTATAAAGGGCTGCTAATGGGCAGTTAAGAGGGACTACAACTATCTTCAGGTAGATGATTTTCTACTCTTGAGAAAGACCTTGTTGAACTTCCACCTAACATGGCTTTCCCTCCTCATTCAACCACCACGGCAGTCATGCGGTAAGATAAAGGGAACTGAGCATGGTCTGTACATTGCAACCGTGATTCTGTGTGAGCAAGCTAGGATCAAGAGGAAGGGATACAGGACGCTGAATTGACAATGCAAGAAAGTTGGTAAACAGTGGATTGGCCATGCTCATACAATAAGGATGAGGTTGGTCTAATCAGCTATTAGCTTGCAGGTAAGCTGTGGAATGATCAGGATCAGAGGAAAAATATATAGGAAAGCTGAGTGGCAGCTGAAGTGTAAGGTGTTCATCAAACATCCTGCAGAACAGATGCCATTTCCCATTGTCCTTTGTAATGAACTGAGATGCTCCAAGTCACAAAAATGACTCCCAGAACACTGGGAGACCTTCAGAGACCAGTCGTGACTCAAAGAAAAATTCTAGCTAAGATGTTTCTTGAGATGATTCTGCACTCTGGGCAAGTAATTGGCTATCAGAGTGATGCTCTTGTCAATGCAGAAATGCCATCGTATAATTGTCTTTTGAGAGAGCTCCCTGGATTGTGCTCCCTCTTCCCCATTCACATAATACATCATGGTGGTATTGTTGGTAAGCCCCTGATGGAGTCTAGAAAAGTGTGATGGTGTGAAACTCCAGAATGTTGTTATGCGATAAAGCTTCCTGCCTCGATTTCAGCAACTCCAGATGTGCTCTCCAGCTCATCAGGCAGGCATTGGTGACAACAGTCTTAGTTGGTAAGGGCCAGATGCAGGGAATGTCCAGACATTCATTCCCCTGAACTGTCCACCAGGTTAAGGAGGCCAAGGATCAACCTATCCAAGGGGTGAAGGGTTGGATGATCAGCTGTCTTGAGCCATGTTTGAAGAGGGTGAAGAAGCCAAATGGAAAACTGAATCTGCATGCATGAAGACATGTGGCTTATGAGCCTCAGGCGTATCTGAACTTTTGTGGAATGTTGAGACTGTAGAGACAAATGAGGCTCATCTGAAAATGGAAGGTCAGGAAAAATGCTTTTCGTGAGCCTGAGTGTATTAGAGCCCCAAGAAACTCAATAATCTGAGTGGTAACCAATGTTAACAATCTTGTGTAGGATGAAACACAAACGGCCAAGTAAACACACTCTAATGTATATGTGAGCAAGAACATCTTCTCTGGATTCAACTCTTAGTAGCTACTTGTATAAGTATGAGAAGACATGGATTCCCTTCTTCCCAAAGTATTCCATCTTCACAATCATAAAATTGGTAAACCCCACCCAAGGGGGGGGGGGAGGGGAGGGGGCCGACAGCCGACAAAGGAAAAGGAAATGAAAGGTACTGTAAATGGTGGTTCACCACAATGAACTAGAAAAATTTTCTGTGCCTCAGTAGACTCACCACATGAAAAGAAGCATCCTGAAGATCCAAAGCAGCAAACCAGTTGTTCTGAGTCAATGCAGGGAGGACAATTGCTAGGATGGCCATTTGAAATGTCATATTTCTAATATATTTGTTGAGACTGCGCAACTTGAGGCTAGGTTGTACTCTTTCTGATTTAGGAGTCCACCAAGCCCACCAAGAATAGAAGCCTTGACTCCAGTGCTCTGGAGAAATCTCTTCCACCATTCCCAAAGCCAAACATACTTGAGGAGACCAGACACGCTTGAGGACCCTGGGTCTTGTTTGAGACCACCCATATCAGAGACTGGTGTCCTGCACAGGGAGAGCAGTACTGATGGCACAGTGACTGGGGTGCATGTCAAGGAGACCGGAGGTGGAAAGGAGATCTCCCTCCTCCTCCCCCCACCTCCCCCCGCAATCATGACTGGCAACGGGATGATGATTGGTGCTAGAAGGAGGAGAAATGGTGCTTCCTCTTGGCAAGCAACAGTGAAACAACAGTAACTGTGACCACGGTGCAGATGACGAATGGTAAGTATCTGCTGATGTCAAGGGTGGCACTGGTGCCTGGTGGTGTGGAGGCTGACAGCATGCCATTGCTTCGGGAGACTGATGGCACTCCTGGGAAGCCTTTGCTGAAGCCTGTGGCACCTGCTGAGCTAGTGGCATGGATGGGGACCTGTACTCCACTGACACCTAAGGAGTCTGTGCAGGCACAGGAGTTGGCCCAGTTCTGCTTGCAGGATTTGGAGGAGGACCTTTCAATGGGCTAACAGCCCTCACTGGAGAAGGCTGACCATGAAGCTCTGGGTGAGTGAGCAGCCCGGGGCAGGTCCTTTGCTCACTAGCCTCTCTTCACCTGGATTGGGGAGCCATGCTTCTTCATCCTCTTCTTTGATACTGCTCCCCATTGCCAGTGCCGGGGCACTCTTTGCACCTCTGTGGAGGTGCTTAGACAGTCCTAGTGGGACGGAAGGCAGACTCCACAAGGAGAGCTTTGTACCTGATGTCCTGCTCCTTCTGTGTACAGGGCTGAAATTTTTTACAAATATGGCACTTGTCTTTAACATGTGCCTCCCTTGAACACTTGATGGCCCACCAAAGGCAAAGTCCCTACTGGAACCTTAACTACTAACAACTAACTAATAAACAGATACTTAACACTGACTAAAAAAGGCTAACTATTTGCAAGGCCTTAAAACACAAAGTCCAAGACCAGCCCTTGACTAGCAAGGAAAGACATTCCAATGGACCACTATAGGCATTAAGAAGGAACTGAGAGGGCATAAGGTCAGCGACACCTGATATTCTAGTGCATGAGTGCTGCACTCAAGGGGGCAACATAGCTGGCCCTACAGATATTGACAAGGCAAAAACATCCAATGACCGACCACGCACGTATACCTGCAATGAACTCAACATGAGCAAGCACCATCAGGTAGCCCTTTAATACAAGTTTGCATAATGTACTTTTTTAATCACTGGTTGTCGGCAGGTATGGATTTTAGAGATGCAAACTGAACTAGAATCACTGCGCTTGTGTAACAATAAGCTAGCCCCAACTAGCTCACAGTCACACACTAAGGAGAGAGAAGGGAAATTTAAAACCAGTAGAGATTTAAAATGTGGGGTTTTTTTAATAAAGGAACCTAATGATTTGGAGGCCAGTCTCTGATTTTTTGGTCTGACTCAGGATATTTTAACTTTTGGGGTTTATAAAGCTGCTTTATAAAGCAGGTAATTAGCAGCTGTAGGAAAACCCCTGTAAAGTACCACTCGTGTTTCCTGCTCCTGCAGCATGAATTTCCTGAGAGGCACAGCAGAGAATCTGCATAAAGGTTTTTACTGAATTCAATATGAAAGTGTCTAATGAAACAGTACAGTATTTCTTGTGTTGAATTTAAAATCAGTTAGCATTACATATATTGCATATTTCCCATCCTCAAAATTTTCAATGCATCACAAATTTTATTTTGATAACACAGAACTGTAGTGGCAAAGTCATATGCGGAGATGTTTTTACTAAAATGATCAGCTGCAAATGTTAACTATGTTCACAATAAAAATTGATACCAATGAGATTCAGAGTTAAAATTTATTCACACACTTCAGAGCTCTTGTTTCAAACTGCATACACACATGGTCAGAGTTCACTATGTCAGTTACACTCAAGTACTATGCTACCGAAATGGGGTTATCCTAGAACAAATTCACTGGCCACAAATTATAAGGATCCTGGCTACAATCTGTGTGCACTATTTCCTGTCACACCTGTCTTTTTCATCCCTCATATCCAACCCATAAAATTCATATCCTACCCCTTATTTAAGCAAAAAGTGCTGTTAGCAATTACCCATCACTTACTTCAACAAGATTGTCCTTGCATCCATTTCAGCATTCTCATCACCAGGAACATCAAATTTATTAGTCAGTGTAAGAGAAACTTCAGTCTTTGCTAGCATCTCCTTGTTGGGGTCATTAATATTACCAGACCCTTCCCCTGGGGTAAAGAAGAAGAAGAAGAAGAAAAAGAGGCAAGTTATTAATGAGGAACCTACTTCCCAGTGCCTTATGTGATGACAGAGACACAATGCATTCAAGCATTGTCATGGACTGTGTGGGCTCTGCAATATTTTCCTTCCTGAGCTATATGGAAGAAATACAATCAATTCATTTATGGCTTTTAACGTGTTCATGGTGGAAATGCATAATTTAGATTTCCTAACACGCCTCCTTCAGAAATCTGATAGAAAATGGATACTAAAAAATATTTCATGTAAATCCAGGTTTTAATGCCTCAGATGTATACAAATCAGTGAGAGAGAGCTACAACTTGCATCTCAACCTGCCCCTCTACTGATAAGCTTAAATGTGATCTACCAAGGATAAGAAATTCAGTTTGTGCCCTTTGCTGCTTCTTTGGCCTAGTCTATAATAAAAGGGGTTTACTGGTATATTTAGTAGAAATGGAGCTTGCACTGGCAAAATAGTTCTTTTGCTAGTATAGCTTATAACAGTTCCCTAAATGAAATGAGCTATAATGGCAAAAGGACTTTTTTGGCGGCTATGGCTATACTAAAGCATTTGCTGGTACTGCTATAAAAATTACTGACATAGGTATCCTAGGAAAACTTTTAAGCACAAACCAGATCTTTACATTGCATAAGTGAGTTCTGAAACATCTGTCAATGTTTTTTCATGTTAGAAATTCAGATCCCTGGCGAAAAGGGAAAGTGTGTGAGAGGGGATGGAAATGGGGAAACCTGGCATAGTAGAAATGGAGGCGCACAGTTCTCTGATGTTAGAGGAAAGGATTCAATATAGTGCCTCTCAGATTCATGCAACTCAGAGGTGGAAAAGCCCTACAGCGTAACCGAGCCTACCATACTGTTGGCTGTTGCTTTTTGTATAGCACCAATTCCCCCAAAAACATGATTAATCTTTATAGTAACACAGACATCTGGTGCCACTCAGAACAACATCACATCTCCATAAGGTAAAAGAAGAGCAGCTCACCTATCAGGGATTCAATAGTGGGAACTTCCCCCAGGTCATCCAGAAGCTCATGAATTGGATCGTTGTGCTCAGGCGCAATCGCATCTTGATGATCTAAGAGTAGCTAATTAATACAAACAAACGGTCATTTCATTGTTCCTCCTGGGTTTTGTTTCACCCCAGTTAAGAATTACATTATTTAGGCTGATATTTTTGGAGATCAGGACATGATCCCAAGTGAAGATACTAGCAGGCAAATGTCTATCGTCGTCAAATGAGACTCAAAGTACCAGATGACTTCACAAAAAATATTAAAAAGGCCACAAGCAGACTTACTACTGACCTCCTCATTTGGACTGCTCAGAAGATACTCCCTTTCTTTAAGATAATATCTTCCCCCTTGGCCTTTGTTACATGACTCACATTAAACCAATCAGGAACAGATTGCCATTCTGTAAGAAAGAAATGTGACTGGTGTCTACTTACGGTGTGTGTATTGATGATTTCTCCAATGGAAATATAGATAACTGGTTTAGTGAGAGTCACCAAGTCAGAATATTCATCAACATTAAATTTATCCTGTAGCTCTGGAACCTCACAGGCAGCCTGAAAAAAACGTCTTCAGACAAAATGAAAAAAGAATCAACACAATCCACTAATGACAAGCACTGACAATCAAGGTATTGCTCCCTGTGATATTCTCAAGCAGAGCTGTTCTTTGGAACCTTAGTATAGTAAATGCCTATAACAGGAGGTTCTTCGGGATGTGTGGTCCTTTTCTGTATTCCACAAAGGGGTTTACGCATGCACGCTACGGAGAATTTGAAAGCAGTGTCCCCTGGTCCATGCATATGCTCTGGCTCACTTTGTGGTTGTGACCTATTTCCCTCTCTCCCCCATGCTTTATGAAATGGACACAAATGCATATAACTCAAAAGGGCTTTGGACAAATTGCTTCATGTAACCTATCAATCTTCATGTCATAATCCGCTGGATCTGTTTATCTTATTTTGGTGTATGTACCATTCTTGTGTGTAAAATTAGACATATGGAGTATGGAGGGCTTAATGGTTTTTAAATGTGTGAATGAAAGCCATCACGGGTGTTACCTCAACATCTTGATGACCAACTGTTAAACAATCACTTTTGTCCTTTAAGTCTTAGCAGTGATTGGTAGGGGTAAGTCTCATTTTTTGAGGAGTATAGGATCTTTCGAAAAAGGGTTTTTTTTCCTGAAAGAACCACGACTAGACAGCAGTTTCACTTTCGAAATCCCCATTTTCGAAAGACCACACGGACACCATTATGCAAATGAAGTGTGGGAAATTCAAATACCCTTTCGGAAGAAGGATGTAGTTTAGACATGCCCCATGAGTCTTGTCTTCAGCTGGCACACCCAGGAGAGTGAACCAGAGACCCTAGATGGGGAAGAGGAGATTCCCCTGGTTGGAAGGAGGGCAGAAAGTAGAATGCAGATAGGAACCACACATCTCAGAGAGTCTGAAGTGATTAACAAGTAGTACTTAAGTCAGGGGAGAGAGTGTGAGGATGAAGATGGGCTGTCGATCAATGGATCTCATAGACTATGATGCCCTGGGTGAGTGGCTAAGCCAATCCTTAATTGGCAAATCTGACTACAGATGTCACATAACAATCCACCATCTGTGGGTGTTGTACATTCTTTTCGGATTCTATACTTTTTGCACAATCTCTGGATACGATGACTCTCGAACCGTTTGAGAGCCTGTACAATAGTTTGCTGCCACAATAATCTGTCTTGAGCTATGATTTCCAGGTCACTGGGAGATATGCCGCATGACTTCAGGTTGGCCTTTATAATGCTTATACTGACCACCAATAGAGTACTTTCTGTGAACAAGCTGGCTATATAAGACCATCTTCAGTATCTCTGAATCCTCCATCCTCATAACATGATCAATGCAGCAAAACTGTTTGTTCATAAGCATTGCTTCCATGCCTGCGACACCACAATTCACATGGGCAACCTTCCTAAGGCAGTGCATATGAAGTTGATCGAGTTTCAAATATGGTGGCAATATATGGTCCATGAATGAAAGCTATACAGCAGGCTATTCAAGACAACTGCCTGATAAACAGTTATTTTCGTATGAAGTTTAACATCATGGTCTTTCCATAAGCATTTGATCAATTTTCCCAAGGCAGCACTGACTTTGGCTAGTCGAGCAGATCCATCGTCATCAGCGTTTATGATGGAGGACAGCATGCTGCTAAAGTAATGACATTTATCAGCAGCCTTAAGGACAGTATCAGCAGCAGTGATCACTCAAGTACTGGGCTCTTTCCAAATAGACTGAGACATAACAGTCATGGATAGTTATATTAAAAACTGTGGTGCAAGTCTGAAGTCTTTGGAGGCTGAAAATGCTACCAACCATTCAGAACTGAATAGGTATGTCCAATGTGCAATCCTTGAAAGCAACTAACAGCATGCTAAACAGGAGAGGACCAAGGACACATCCTTGCTTTGTACCATTTGATACTTCAAAAGATGAAGGTGGAACAGTCATGCAGATGACTGCCAGCCAAAGGATGCATCTGCTGCCAAGTCTTGCACTAAGGCATGCACTGCAGGTGCGCACAGAACTCTCTGTGGCCACTCTACATATATGCTGGAACAGCACATCCTAAAGGGAGTCCGGGGTTGAAGTTTCGACTCTTGTGGAATGGGCCTGCACCCCAGTGGGAGAGGCAGGAAAGGCAGACAGTTGATAGCAAAGTTCAATCCAATCCAAAATCTACTTGGAGATTCTCTGGATGGAGATTGCTTGACCTCTAAGTCTTTCTGCTAGTACAACAAACCATTGGGGGACTTCTGATGGATTTTATCTTGTGCAGGTAGGACAAAACCTGTAGCATGTTGAGGGAGTAGAATTATCGTTCCTCTGCAGATGCATGTGGGTTTGGGAAGAAAACAGGTAAGCGACTGGATTGATCAATATCCAACTGGGACGTTACCTTTGGCAGAAATTTGGGATGCAGGACCAGAGAGACTATCTTTATGTAAAGTTGTAACAGGGCACGATGGCCCCAAACTCACCGACCCTTCTTGCAGAAGTCATAGCAAATAGGAAGATGACTTATGACAGAGCATGCC
This sequence comes from Rafetus swinhoei, assembly GCA_019425775.1. Classification (NCBI taxonomy): domain Eukaryota; kingdom Metazoa; phylum Chordata; order Testudines; family Trionychidae; genus Rafetus; species Rafetus swinhoei. Next base: position 48,128,625 of record CM033442.1, on the reverse strand, counting down.
GCCAAAGGTTCTAAGGGTGGTTTCATTAGCACAGTTAGGTTCATGTCCCTCTACAGAATAATGGATTGAATGGGTGTGAAGTGTACGATGAAGCCCTTCCAAAGCCTACCAGTTAACAAGTATGTGGAGACAATGCTCTTCCACAGGAGGGTAGAATACACTAATGGCTGCTAAGTGGACTTTCAGAGAGTTGAGGGCAAAACCCAATGCCTTCAAGGACAGAAGGTGGTTGAGGAGGAGGGGGATCCTTTTTGTCAGGCCCAGGAAGTGAACCATTTTCTCTTGGTCCTGTAACAGTGTCTAGTGGATTCTTTCCTGTTGCAGGAGAGGATGTCTTGCATGACTGGAGTAACATCCCTATTGTAGAGTAGATGCCTGTCCAAATACCACACTCTAAGGTGGAACACCTGTGGACTGGGAGGTTTGATCTCACCGTTGCATTGCATCAGCAGATCAGGGAGGGTGGGAAGAGTAATTGGTGGATGGATTGACATACATAGGAAGTTGGGGAACCAAAACTGTTATGGTCAGAAGGGAGTAATCAAAATGACAGTCGCTCTGTCTCATCTGATCTTACAGAGTGCTTAAGGCAGCAGAAGAGGGAATGCACAGTTGATTTGGTCTGAGCAGGTGAGTATGGCAGCATTGTCCAGAGAGTGAATGCCAAGATCTCCCCTGGAGCAGTACATGTCACATTTGCTGTTTATGTAGGAGGTAAAGAGGTTTCTGGCCAGTATCCTGCATCGGTTAAAGATGGCACAAACGATAGAGTTGTGGAATTCCCACTTGTGGCTGATAGTAAACTGCTTGCTGAGCGAGTCTACAATCACATTGTGTCCCTGGGAGATGTCTGTAGACAAGATGATATGGTGAGTGATGCACCAATTCCAGAAAATGATCACTTTTTCACACAGAGCGGTCGATCTTTTGCCCTCATTTGTTGATATAGAAAAGGATTGTGGTGGTGTCCAACTACTAAGATCATGACGGAAACAGAAATAGGAGAAAGGCTTGACATGCTATTCTTACAGCTCAGTGTTTCAGGATATTAAAGTCTTGGATGCTTCCTGTTTATGTGAATGTCCGTATGTGCTCCCCTGCCTAACAAGGATGTGTCAATGATGATCATCTTGTCTGTGGAGGAGGGGAGGACCTTGGTAAACATCCTTGGTGCCACACCCAACCAAAGGGGAGAACTATAAACTGGTAGTGCGTGGGCCCAACCATAAATCAAAGAAAACATCTGTGACCTGGAAAAATTGCCATGTCCTGTATCCTTCAGGTCAAGAGCAGCATACCAGTCTACTGGATCCAGAGTGGGAATCATGGAGGCTGAGGAGACCATGGAGAACTTGAGTTTCCATATGTATCTATTGAGGTCTCAAGTCCAAAGGACTCCCTTCGCCTTAGGAATTAGAAAACATCGGGAACAGCACTTCCTGTTCTATACTGGGGCAGAACTTCTTCCACCATCCTAACCACAGCAGCTCCTGAACCACCTGTGTGAGTAGACTCTTGCAAGAGAGGATCCTCAGGATGGACAGGAGGTGGTGGAAAGGAAATGGAGGGTATAGTCCAGAGCAACAGTATACAGAACCCAGTGGTTCAATGTTATGGCCCAGGCTGGAAGGAAGCAGGAAAGGCAGTTGCTGAATGGGGGGCGGGGGTAGAGAGAATGGATCCACAAGGGAGGTTGGTCGCCCTCAGATGTACCCTCAAAATGACCTTTTAGCCCCTTGTTTGGGACAGGTCAAGCACAACTGGGTCAAAGTTGGGCACTGGCTCAGCTGATGCTTGAAGCCTCTGCTCTTTTTAGCAGGCAGCTCCCAGGGGCTTAAGGGTAATGTGGGAGTCCTTAAGCCCATGTAATTTCGTGTATATCTGTTATGAAAACAGCGCATGGCTATCGAACAGAAGGTCCTGCACAGATTGCTGAGCTTCTGCTGACAAACCCAAGGATAGCAGCCAGAAAGCCCACTGCCCTCGATATGGCTGATGCCATCATGAATGCTGCTGAGTCCACTGCATCCAAGGCTGCCTGGAAGGTAGCACCAGTTGCCATCATGTCGTGCTCCAGGAAAGCCCAGAACTGCTTCCTGGAATCCTCAGGAAGCAACTCTTCAAACTTTCCCATGGCCCCCCCACGTTAAAATTGTAGCAGCCAACGAGGGCTTGGTGGTTGGCCATCCTTAGCTGCTGACTGGAAGAGGAAGAAATTTTTATGGCCAAACAAGTCCAGACTCTTGGACTCCTTATTCTTTGGTGTCGCCCCTGCCTCTCTTTAGGAGGGCATGAGACATAAGACCATATATCACAGGCCTGATCTGAGGCCTGAGGCTTAGCTAACAATGGACAAAACATGGCGAACATAAAGCAAATCTAAGCTGTGAGCAAAAGCAGACCTCTGCTCACAGACTTTGGCATGAACAGGGCTGAGACTAATTGGTAATAGGTCCAGGGCTGAGACTAACTGGTAATTGGCACTTATCATGAGTTGTAAACACACCGCTCATTGAAAAAACCATAAATACCAACTCAGGTTTAGGGAAGGGTCTAAGATAACAGCCTGATGGATGTTTACTTCCCACAAATACCAACTCAGGTTCAGGGAAAGGTTGAGATTGATACATGATGGATGGAGATGGTCTAATCAGATCACGAGACACAAGCTGGTTGGTGGTAATCTGGCAACCTCACACGTCAGCAGTGATGTGTTTGTACCTATATGTAAGGTGGTGTCTTGGGGGACAGTCTTTGAATGGCCTCAGGGAGCAATGGAAGTGTTCCATTGTTTTGAGTCATTTCATTGTTTACGGGGTACAAATGCGTAGCGGTTCAGTAGAGTCTATTGACAAATATTACTGTACTTCGCTTAACAATAAACCTAGCCTGGCACCTTCAATCCTTATCTGATTTGTGGTCTTTGGGGGCTCTCTTGGGGTCTGCTGTGGAGACTAAGTGCACAAGTCAACATGGCACACATCACTGAGCACGCACGCAAGCAGCCTTCTGGTTATCATCATCATCGACAGAGTCAGAGACGCATGAGGACATTGCGACAGTGAATCCTGGCCCCTGCTAACTAACAGCATTGCTGAAAGGCTGCCTGAATAACTGCAACCTCTTCTACCACTAAGGAGTTTGGGGCAGGGCAGACGTAAAGGTATTTGTGTCCTTTAGCCAGGACTAGATATTTCCTCTGAGGCCTTTTGGAAATGACTGCCACAGATGAGGGTGTCTGGCAAAGGATTTTAGTGATTATCATGATGCCCTCATGTAAGAGCAAGGCCTCCCTGGCTGACTTTGTGAAGCTGAACACATCACATAGTGCATCTGCAAGTTCCTCTAGCTTCTCAGCATGCAGCGCCTATTTGGAGGCAACCCTCAAGAGGTTCACACAGAATCATAGAATACTAGGACTGGAAGGGACCTCAAGAGGTCATCGAGTCCAGTCCCCTGCCCTCATGGCAGGACCCAGTACTGTCTAGACCAGCGGTTCCCAAACTTTTCCAGATGGGGACCCAATTTGACAATTTAGGAAGACTTGGTGACCCAAGGCAATTCAAAACCGGGGGGAAGAATAGGGGGCAGAGCCACCTGGGGAGACACTTGGCGATCCTTTTCAAATGTAATGGTGACCCATATTTGGGTCCCGACCCATAGGTTGGGAAACCCTGGTCTAGACCATCCCTGATAGACATTTATCTAACCTACTCTTAAATATCTCCAGAGATGGAGATTCCACAACCTCCCTGGGCAATTTATTCCAGTGTTTAACCACCCTGACAGTTAGGAAGTGTTTCCTAATGTCCAACCTAAACCTTCCTTGCTACAGTTTCAGCCCATTTCTTCTTGTTCTATCCTCAGAGGCCAGGAAGAACAAGTTTTTTCCCTCTTCCTTGTGAAAACGGCTATCATGTCCCCCCTCAATCTTCTCTTTTTCAAACTAAATAACCCCAATTCTTCCAGTCTTCCTTCACAGGTCATGTTCTCTAGACCTTTAATCGTTCTTGTTGCTCTTCTCTGAACCTTCTCCAATTTCTCCACATCTTTCTTGAAATATGGTGCCCAGAACTGGACGCAATACTCCAAGTGAGGCCTAATCAGTGCAGAGTAGAGCGGAAGACTGACTTCTCGTATCTTGCTCACAACACACCTGTTAATGCATCCTAGAATCATGTTTGCTTTTTTTGCAACAGCATCACACTGTTGACTCATATTTAGCTTGTCGTCCACTATAACCCCTAGATCCCTTTCTGCCATACTCCTTCCGAGACAGTCGATTCCCATTCTGTATGTGAGAAACTGATTGTTCCTTCCTATGTGGAGCACTTTGCATTTGTCCTTATTAAACTTCATCCTGTTTACCTCAGACCATTTCTCCAATTTGTCCAGATAATTTTGAATTATGACCCTATCCTCCAAAGCAGTTGCAACCCCTCCCAAATTGTGATCATCTGCAAACTTAATAAGCATACTCTCTATGCTAATACCTAAATCGCTGATGAAGATATTGAACAGACCGGTCCGAAAACAGACCCCTGCGGAACCTCACTTGTTATACCTTTCCAGCAGGATTGTGAACCATTAATAACTACTCTCTGAGAACGGTTATTCAGCCGATTATGCACCCAACTTATAGTAGCCCCATCTAAGTTGTATTTGCCTAGTTTATTGATAAGAATATCATGCAAGACCGAATCAAATGCCTTACTAAAGCCTAGGTAAACCACATCCACCGCTTCTCCCTTATCCATAAGACTCGTTATCCTACCAAAGAAAGCTATCAGATTGGTTTGACATGATTTGTTCTTCACAAATGCATGCTGCCTGTTTCCTATCACCTTATTATCTTCCAAGAGTTTGCAGATGATTTCCTTCACTACTTGCTCCATTATCTTTCCTGGCACAGAAGTTAAACTGACTGGTCTGTAGTTTCCTGGGTTGTTTTTATTTCCTTTTTTATAGATGGGCACTATATTTGCCTTTTTCCAGTCTTCTAGAATCTCTCCTGACTTCCATGATTTTCCAAAGATGATAGCTAAAGGCTCAGATACCTCCTCTATCAGCTCCTTGAGTAGTCTAAGATGCATTTCATCAGGCCCTGATGACTTGCAGACATCTAACTTTTCTAAGTGATTTTTAACTTTTCTTTTTTATTTTATCTTCTAAACCTACCCCTTTCCCACTAGCATTCATTATGTTATGCATTCCTTTATCAGACTTCTCGGTGAAGACCGAAACAAAGAAGTTATTAAGCATCTCTGCCATTTCCAAGTTTCCCGTTCCTGTTTCTCCCTCCTCACTGAGCAGTGGGCCTACCCTATCCTTGGTCTTCCTCTTTCTTCTAATGTATTTATAGAATGTCTTCTTGTTTCCTTTTATGCCTGTAGCTAGTTTGAGCTCGTTTTGTGCCTTTGCCTTCTAATCTTGCGCTTGCATTCCTGTATTGTTTGCCTATATTCATCCTTTATAATTTCCATTTTTTATGACTTGTTTTTTATTTTTAGATCATGCAAGATCTCCTGGTTAAGCCAAAGTGGTCTTTTGCCATATTTTCCATCTTTCCTACGCAGCAGAATAGCTTGCTTTTGGGCCCTTAATAATGTCCCTTTGAAAAACTGCCAACTCTCTTCAGTTGTTTTTCCCCTCAGTCTTGCTTCTCATGGGACCTTAACTACCAGCTCTCTGAGCTTACCAAAATCTGCCTTCCTGAAATCCACTGTCTCTAATATGGCATCACCTCATGCAGCACCAGGTGCAGGAGACTTCTAATGACCTTGTCTGGGGAGGACAAGGAAGATGCCGGTGCTGCAAATTCTGCCCCTTCCTCCTGCAGAACCAGGTGTTGGCTTGCTGGAGACTCCTGAAATGGAGCTGGGTCTTTCTCAGGGGCTTGCACCTGCTAGGTGGGATGAGTTCCCAAGCCTAACAGACATTCCGAAGCCCCCAAAACTGAGTAGGCCTGCTGGGAAGATTGAGTGTACCCCCACAGGTTCCATGGAAACTAGGGCATGGGCCAGTGTCCCTGTGGCCACCCCAGGGAGTGCTGTGTTATGGGAGGAGATGTCATCTGGGTTGGGGCCTGTCCTGGCAGCAGGGAGCCCTGTTTGGCACCAATTTCTGAGGTCTCACCATCACTGCACTGTGATCAAGAACAGGCAAGCCTTCAATTGCTTTCTGCGTGGCAAAGAGAGCTATGGGGATGCAGTGGTCTGCCGGAGAAAGATGAGTCTGCTGCGGGATGTCAGAGTGTGGTGTGGGCTGGTGGATCAACAACAGGAAAATGGCAATCAACACGTTCCAACACTTGCTCGGTGCTAAGACCGAGTCCATAACTAGCAAGGTCAAAGGGATGGAGACCAGCGTTAATGCAACCAAGAACAACAATGACAATCATGAGCGGTCCCGAGAGCAGTGCTGAGGTCTTGGGGAAGGAGGAGACTGGTCATGGTGCCCAAGGTAAGGGACATGAGCTTCAGCCTATGTATGCTGAGGCTCTGGTGAGCATTACCCCGAGTCCTGCCTCCTGTGCTCATAGTCAGAGAAATGGAAGAGCATGTGCAAAGTCTGTCTCTCCGTATCCCAGGCTTCATACCAGGGAGCAGAGGTGGGATGTTTCCTCAGGAGAGGACCGGGGCTGCTGGAACAGACACACCCAGAAAGGGCCCATAATAAGCATAGAATGCGTTTGCAGAAAGTGCAAAAACTGGCCAAAGCACAAGAGTTCTGTTGCTACATTCCTGACAGCAAGAAAGAACTGCGAGTGGGAGGGCAGTGAGTGGTGCCCCTTATACCACACACCATGAGGGTATCACTCAAAGGCTCACCAGAGTCACTCCCTTATGGGTACTGCTGAGGAGCAAACTTCCGGCACCAGTACACATGGCAATCACACACACCTAATGTAGAATGGACATGAGCAATCACTCAAAGAACTTATACTTCAGGGCAGGTGTGTAAGCAACCAGAGAGTGAAGGGTGGCTCTGGAGTCCTTGAGGCTATGTAGGGAATCATCCATCTTGTGATTAAAAAGATGGGGTTCGTCAAAACGGAGATATTCAATAGTGCACATCCCAATGGAAACTGGAAGAGTAGAGCCATACTTCCCTATGCCTTACTATAGCCAAAACCAAAATCCTGAAAGAGATATCTGCTGCATCTATCACCAATTGGAGCATTATTCTGGCCACCAGTTTCTGTTTCTTAATGATGCTGATGAGTGGAGGATATCCAGGAATTTATGCTGGATATCCTGGATTTCCTCAAGAGGAACGTGGAGTTTCCCCGCGATTCTATGCAGTCAAACCACAGTTAGAAGGGACTGTATGGGCCATCTAGACTATCCCCTTGTCAAGATGCAGAATCTGTAGTTCCTGAAATTTCCTAAAGCTGGTAGGAGGCAAAGTGGATACAGTTGTCACTGCCTCATCAGGGGATGGGAATCCCGCCAGTTCCAGTAGCACCATCAGTGCCGGGCTGAAGGGTTCCTCCTCCAGCAAAAGATTCAAATGCCGGATACAAATTACTGTGACCCCCAATAAGGCCAGTAATTTGTATCTGGGCATAGGAAACCAGGTGGTCCATGGTGGTTGTAGAGGAGACTACTGCCAAGATCTGGACCCCCTCTGTAAGCGCATGTATGGTTGGTAAAACGCCGAAGGCCTCCCTCCAGCATCTGACACATCAGAAGATGAGAAGGCCAGACCATCAGCAGTACCGTCAAGTTGGGGAGAATGCGTAGACCATCGAAGCAGTACATGAGGGGACTCGTAATAGTGTCATATCATGAGAAAAAGAAATAGCCTCCCTACAGGTAATGAGTCCCAACAAATGAAGTAATTCCGCTTCCACATCCTGGGGCTCAAGCACCTTTCCCAATCTCCCTGGTGTTTGGGGAACCTTCTCTTTATTCAGAACTAGTGGTGGTACTGCAGACTTCTGCAGAGCAGGAAGAGCCCACGCATAATGGGAAGCCAGCACTGGTGGTACCAGTGTCCTAGTACTTGGGATCACCAGATCCCCTTGCTTGTGGGACTTCTTGCTGTGTCTACGTGCTTTAGTGCACTGTGTATCCATGGCTCAAATCTGTGGAAGACGAATACACTATTTTTGCTCTGGAGAAAAACTTTCTTCCCATGCTTACAGATAGGCTTTCTTACCTCCCAACAAGGCCTCAACGCTGAGTCCAAGTGGTGGTACCACTCATGATGGATTTGGTCTTGGTAGCAGAAGGTGCTCTCCTCTCTGTTTCAAGCTGACGTACAGAGAGTAGACCCCTAGCCTCAGTCCAAGTGAGACCTCATAGAGACTTTCTTAAAGTACTTCCAGAAGCAGCGATCATGGCCTTCTCTGATATGGCGGGGGAAAGACTGGCAGATACTACACCTGGATTAAATGTGGTCTTCTCCCAAGCAACAGAGGTAGCACTAGCGTTCATTACTGACCAAGAAACATGGGCAGTTGGCACAAAGTTTCAAGTCCAGGGTCAATGACATAGTCTAGTACCCGTGCATGGTATGGGCAGGGGAAGGGAGAAACAAACCCTTCTATTTATCCCTAATCACTAAAACTTCAAGGACTATGATAAAACAACAATGAAGTACTATAAAACTCTAAAATTCTATGTATTATTTACAACAGCATATTTGAAGGTGCATCAGAAAGAAAGACAATGAAAGTTCTGACTCAAACCATGCAGCAGTGAGAAGGAACTGGTCATGCCATCAGTCTACCCCACCCTTAATCACCTCAAATGAAACCACCAGGTGAGCCAGGGCATTTGCACAAACCAATGGACACTACTTTCAAATTCTCCAGATCCAGGAGCATGGTGTACATGCATAAATCTCTCAATGGAATACAATAGGGACAATCAGTTGAAGAGGCGGCAATGTTGTATTTGCGGGTCAGCTATAGCACATGATGTAAAGATACATAGGATATACAAATGTGTCTTTCCCAATATCTACTGACAGGTGCATCTCTAGTAGTCTTGTTTATAACATCCAACAAAGAGAGAGATTCCAAGTCCATGAAACTGAAGAAAGGAGAGGCAGTCTGGCTGTAGCAGACATTTACTACTATTACTAGGAAGGCAAATGTGACACCCTATATTTCAGTTGTCTAGCATGTTCCATTATGAAAAATGAAAACCCTTTCTTGAAGAACTCTACCACCATCATAGTCTGTAGCAACACTGAAATTTGACAGGGGACAGTTCTGGGGCCAGGGAGGTGCCCTTTATTGACCCCATAAATGTGTTCAGATTTGGCAGAGTTATCAACTGTTGAAGATCACCATTGCTCATCTGTATTTCACAGTACAGCTTGATTTCGGTTTGTGCTAAAACCTCTGAAGATTCCATTAGTACTGTGCACATACACAGTGCCTCAGTACCTCACTTCTAAAGTCCACACACAGAATGGAACCTCTGGCGGGACAGTGAAGAAAAATACTCAATCACTATTTTCCTTTTCTTCATTCTTTTTCTCCCTTACTGCATCCCATCAAAATACGTTTTTGTCTACAGTAAGATGTAGAATACTCGGCGCCAGGAGATCAAAAGTTCTAGACTGGCCTCTTCTGACTAACATTAATTCTGTATTCTTCATAACACTTGTTATTAAGCAAGGCCTCAAATACACAGATTACTGAAACTGACAACAGAACCCAAATATCTAATACGTCCACCCCAAATCCCATCCATTTAGACACAATGCTTCCATATATTTGTCCTTGGCTATGCAGCCTATAAAATGGGGCTACTCATGAATAGAAATTACGCATCTGCTTCTCATGGCTGGTTCACACAGGATAATGGACTGTTCTGGCAGTCATCTGTGATGCCATGCTTCAGGTTAAAGGGGTCCAAGCTGATAACAGTTAATGGGGGTGGGCCTTCAGAGGTAAAGAAAACGGAATCTGTGTTTTCCCTTTTCCTAGCATATTACATACACGAAAACATTACTAAGGGTGCAAACTCAAAGTTGGAAAATGCTAAAATTAAATTGTCTTAATTCAGCTTCCTTTTGTATTGTGATGCAGTCTTTAATTACACGAACACACACTATTTTTCCAAGGAGGTTCTCAAACTTCCGTGCACTGAGACCCACTTCTGACAATAAAAATGACTACATGACGTCAGGAGGGAGAATTGAAGGCTGAGCCTGCCCAAGCCCTACTGCCCTAGGTGTGTGGCCAAAGCCAAAATTTGAGAACTGCTGCACTGAGCTAATTCCTGTATTCGGGAAACAGAATGGACAGGACTGAGTGAATGAGGCAACTCAAACATTTTTTTATTCTCACTGATTATTCAGTGTATGGCTTATTTATGCTGTCCAAACCCTGCAATGAATATAAAAATTATTCAATTTCTTCAGGGGCTTTCTGGCGCTTATTTCCATAATAGAATACTTCACAAATATTAGTGATTTTATTTTCACAATTCTCCTGCAATATAGGAAAGCATTATTATAAAGCGCATCACTGGTACAGGCAGGATTACAAATCAGGTTCTCCTGGCTGCCAACTCTGTCCTCATTACTTCTTCACATAATGAGGCAGTGTGGTTTGAAGGGGTAATACAAAAAAATTGTGTATGATCATGGAATACAAGATTGTAGCATAATAAATATGTGCAAGAGCAATGTTATTTGTGGTATTTCCTAACTTTAGAGTGCTTGACTTTGCAGCTTTAATAACATACCTATAACCTAATGTACTGTATATAATTTATAAAACAAATAAAAACTTAGAGTTAATGTTTGTGCACTGACAACCAAGTTTGATTGAGGGCACAATCTTCTGACCCACTCATTTAAAAGAAAGGAAATAGCAAATTAAGGGAAGAGTTGCTAGCATTTCTTGCCACCTGCAAGTTGCTTTTATCCAAAGCTTCAGATGTAATCCCTGATGTCTTCAACAGACAGTACATTTAAGAGACTGAACCACTCCAAATGCAGCAGGCAGCACAATGATTACCCTTATTTCTTTTCAATAGGACCTTTTTCTGTACTTCCATCCTATTACCTGGGATCTCCTACCTGAATTTCTGATAGGACTCCGAGAGATATTCATTAATGATGCTTAGGTGAGCATTGTCCCCCATAAACATCTTGTTGGATGCCGCATGCTGTAACATCTTTGCAATGGAACCGAGGTTTCTGCGCTGGTCAGTAGTCAGCTGCCCTCCCGCGGAAAGGTCAATGATGTCAAATGCATCTGGAGCAACAATGGCTGGGTTCATGTAGCGATAATAGAGTAAGTTGCCAATGATCTAGGGAAAATTGAGCAAAGAAGCACATCAAGAGGCAGTGACGCAGACCCTGACCTGGCTCTATATACCCTACTCTGACTATGCTTTGACAAATTATTATTATTATGTGAATCAGATACAGGCTCCACTTCAGGACTGGAGTGTTGAGTGTTATACATATTGAGTATTGAGTGTTATACATACATACTTTAGCAGACAGCTCCTGCCCCCAAAGAATTTACAGATTATATAGGAACAAGATGCAACAGAGGTGTTATTTGTTATGGAAGCAGGAAGGGAAAAATAAGGATATTAGCAACAGTAAATTAAGGTTCCATATATTCTTAACTAAGTGTACAATTTGTGGGCTGTAGATTTTTTAAGAAGAGCTATCAACGCATTACTAACAGGCTGCCTAGATAGTCATTATTGATGTAGTGTTGTTTTTTTGGACCAACTTTGTGTTTGAAAGCTTGCCTCCCTAACAGAAGTTGGTTCAATAAAAGATACTACCCCACCGATTTTATACCGCTACATAAACACTAAACAGTTTACCATGGATACGAGAATAGAGGCAACACTTAAAGGATCTGAAGGAGGACAGAGTAGTGACTGTGTAAACTGAGCAGTGAAGATGTTCCACCATGCATATAGGGCAGCATGGAAAGAGGCATGAAGGTGCTTGTAAGAAAACTGAGCAAAAAAAAGCAACTGCCATCATTGGCAGAACAAACAGAAGGGGAAATGAGATAAGTAAGGGGAATGGAATTGAGAAAACACCTTCAAGGCAAGGACCAAAATTTGTGTTTAATGTGGTGGGGGACAAGCTGTCAGTGAACAGATCTGAGGACTAGGTACAGTGGTGGAAAACAGCTACTAATTTTTATTCTGCTCCCTTCAGAATAATTACAGAAGAAATCAACTGAAACTTCCCTTAGAAATCTCAAGATAATAATGAATTAGCAAAACTGAGAAACCATTTCAACTCAAATGTCAGAAAAATAAGAAAAGCAGATACTAGGAGGACTGCTTGGTAAATTAGATTTGTACTATACAATACCAGGTTAAACAAACAACAGAAGTGCTCTGAGAATGAAGACAACTGTTAGCAAATATGTTGTTCATGTACTCATAAGCTTCCTTCTATCTTCATGTGACATACAGGCAAACTCTATGGAAAGGGACTTAAGATCCAATTATCTATCCTGGAGCAGTATTTTCGTTGCTTCAGAGGAGTAGCCGTGTTAGTCTGTTTTTAGCAAAAACTACGAGGAATCCTGTGGCACCTTAAAGACTAAAATTTATTTGGGCATAAGCTTTCATGGGCTGCAGCATCTATACACATGCTAATGTACATGCTAATAGTACATTACTATCTGGAGGACCAGTGCTAATGAGGCCAATTCAAATCAGGGTGGATGTGGCCCACTCTAAACAGTTAATAAGAAGGAGAGAATACCAAAAGGATATCAACTGTTGGGAGTGGGTAACATCCACCCTGATTGAACTGACCTCCTTAGAACTGGTCTTCCACATGGTAACAGAACAATCCCATCTTTGCATGTATATACATCGCTGTCAAATTGAAGATTCCACTTCCCCACCTTTTGATATTTGTAGTAACTCCAGATCAGCCACTTAATTGACTCTTACAATTAAGAATTTCCTCCTTCCTTGTCTCTTCCTTATCCCCTCGCCCCCACCTTCTGTTCTATGTAGCTGATTCGTTAGTTTGTAATTTGTTTACTTCTTTCATTGTATCCCTCTGTTATATAATGGTCATGCCAATTCACTTTCAGAATATGATCTGAAGAAGTGGGTCTGCCCCATGAAAGTTCATCACCTAATAAACTATCTTGCTAGTCTTTAAAGTGCTACATGACTGCTTTTTTTGTTTTACTAAGATGAGACTAACACGGCTACCTCTCTTTTACTCTCCATTAATAAGTGACTAAACAAAGGACTTGTCTTCACTGCATGGAGCTCAACGCTGCAGTGGTTGATCTTTTGTCGTTCGATTTAGCGGGTCTAGTAAAGACCCACTAAATCGGACACTGACAGCATCCTTGTCGACTGCGGTATTCCTTGCAGTTGTGAGGAGTAATGGAAGTGAAGGGCAGAGTTTCTCCTGTCGACTTCATGCTGTGGGGCTGGCTCCAAAATTCAGCCTAAGGTATGCTAGCTCCAGCTACATTATTTATTTATTATTTATGTAGCTGGAGTTGCAAATCTTAAACTGACCTTCTGGCTTTAATACAGACATTCCCTAAGAAAAAAATAAAGATAATTGTGTTATATGGGACCATGTCTGTTCGTAAGCCTCTATTAATCATATGTGAGCATTAATTCTACCACTAAGACTAACTAAGATTTTGCCATCTTTACAACTATATTGTTTCTACAAGGAGGAGCTCTACAGGAAAGCTTAGGGAAAGTTGCAGATTTCTCTCTAAATTTACAGTTGGAAAAAAGTTAAATCACCTGAACAGAAAGTCTAGAATCGATGCTTCAGTGTGGGAAAGCACAGAACTAGAAGAGAGAAGAAAACAGCATTCAGATTTTTTTTATATAAAGTAGAAGCAGAGCAGTTTAAAGAGACACTATCAGGCATGCTATGATTTAAACTTAGGGTTTGTTAATTAAACGGGCGTTTATGGAAATAAAAAATGTTTTCATTATTAATTTTTAATTTCAGTGAAAAAGCTTTGGAATTTCAAATGTATCTGTAAGTCAAGAATTGCCAATGTCAATACTGAATGAAAATCAGAAAACAGACACTAATTAGACAGTGCTAGCGTACAGTAGATACGGTGAAAAGTGATTTGGTGTATCCTGCTGCTGAAATGCGACAGAGGTTCTATTTGTACTATCCAGGTAAGAGTACAATAACTCCTCAATTAAAGTTGTTTTGTTGTTACATTGTTTATCTATTAGATCATAGGTTCTTTTAAAGTTGTGCAATACTCCCTCAGAACATTGTTTGGATGCCTGTTTTGTCCATTATTTGGAGGATTTTCTGGAAACAGCCTGTCCTTTTAAGGGTTGGGAAAGAAGGGTGGGTTGGCTAATGGTAGGTTGGCAGCCCCCCACCAGCTCCCTTCAATTTCATGAAGGGTATGCAGCGAGGCAGCTGCAGTTCAACTGCCTCTCTCCTTTACTGCCATGTTACTCCTGTTCTCTGACTTGGAGCTGCTCCCAGGAGCTTCCCGTTTGCTATGGGGGTGAGGGGAGGGGAAGACGGGGGAGAGGGGTTCTGATGTCACGCTGTCCCCCACTCCACATTGAGCCCCCTACTCCGTACCCCATCTCCACAAAAGATATCACAGTTACAGAGTCTTGTGTTTGGATTTCTTGGTCCAGTGCAGTGCTCTTGAAGTGGGGCCAACGTACTTGAAAGGGGCAATACACATCTCTGTCTGCCCCCTCTGACGCACACACACAGTGTCTATCTCTCTCATTCACACACATGCACTGTGTATGCACCATTCGGAGGAGAGAGTAGGGCACTCCACCGGGATAGCGTGGGTTCTTCATATTCAGATTCTGCAGGGAAATGTTTGCAGCCACTGCTGTGTTTATTGTGTATCCTCTCTGCCTCAGTCCATGCTGCCTTGTAGACTGTGAGGCTATATTAACAGCAACACATGAACTCTCGAGGGCTCAGCAGCGTGTTATTTCATGATTTAGAACCAGACATACCCTGGGAAATATTCCACCTCTGACTATCACCTCAATCTAGCTTCACAATCAGCACTGCTGTTTACAGTATTGTTTATAATGGTTAAAAATGTATACTGTATGTGTATTGTGGCAAAGCTCTGGCTGTGCCCCGTGGATCTCGCGCTACTGGCAGATAATATTAGCCTCAGACTCGCTGTGGTCCTATACACAATCCCTTTCTTTTTACAAGAGGCCAGGTCCACAGCTTAGTGAGCTATACTAATCACAGGCTAGTCTGTGGTTTTGGGGTGAAAACCCCTTGATAGTCTTGGTCTCCCTTCTTGGGGCAGGTCTGTGTTGGAGTGGGAGAAGGTATGGGGGGAACCCAGGCCCGCCCACTACTCCAGATTACAGCCCAGGGACTCTAAAGTAGCAGCAGCAGTTAAGGTTGTTTTTCCTTCCAACTTGGCAGCTTTTTTTCCTGGGCCACTTCCCCAAATAACCCCTAGATCGGGTCCACAGGCTTTTATTAAGTCTGTTAGGGGACTGACCTGTGTGGCAAAATGGGGAATAAACCTCCGGTAGTACCCCACAATTCCCGGGAATGCCCGCACCTGTTTTTTTGGTCTTGGTTGGGACCAGCTTTGGATGGTTTCCAACTTACTCAGTTGGGGTCTTACCAGGCTTTCCCCACTATATAACAACAGTATTTGGCTTCTGTGAACCCTACAGCACACTTGGCTGGGGGTTTGCTGTCAGGTCAGCTCATTGAAAAGCATCAAGAAGTGCCTCTACCTTTTCCAGGTGCGTTTCCCAGTCTGGGATGTGGGTGACTGCATCATCTAAATAGGCGGCAGCATAACTAGCATGGGGACCTAGCAGCCTGTCCATGAGGCGCTGAAATGTAGCAGGGGCCCCATGTAGGCCAAAAGGAAGGACCATGTATTGGAACAGACCATCGGGAGTGGAGAATGCGGTCTTCTCTTTCGCATCCTCAGATAATGGGATCTGTCAGTACCCCTTGGTTAAGTCCAGGATTGTTAGGTATGAGGCATTGCACAACCAGTCTACTAGTTCATCTGTGCGGGGAAATCGGATATGCATCAAACTGAGATATTTCATTTAGCCAACAACAGTCATTGCAGAATCTTACTGTGCCATCCGGTTTTGGCACTAGCACTATAGGGCTGGACCAATGACTGTGTGATTCTTGAATTATCCCCATCTCCAGCATCTTCTTTATTTCCACTCTTATTTCTTCCCTTTTTGCCGCTGGCACCCGATAGGGCCTCATTGTTACTCTGGCCCCAGGGTTTATGATAATCTGATGATACGTTTTGTTGAGAATACATCCTGGTGGTGGGGGATCATCTCTGATACCTCTTCCTTCTGTCTGATTGTTAGGTCAGTGGATATCTGCACCTGTACCGAAGACTCATGTGTCAGAGGCAGATATCCATGGGCTGCCATACAGGCCTCTTGCGCTTGCCAGGGATTCAGGAGGTTAATGTGATATATTTGTACTTGCTTCCGGCATCCCGGTTGTCATACCTTATAATTCATCCCCTCCCCGCCCACACACAGGTTCAATTATTTCATATGGTCCTTGCCATTGGGCCAACAGCTTACTTTCTGCCATGGGTACTAGTATCATTACCTGGTCTCCAGGCTGGAACCGCTGAACGTTTGCTTGACGATTGTAATATGCCCGTTGAGCCCCTTGGGCTTCCCTCCATGTGTTTCTGCACAATAGGAAACCTGTGTGATTTGGTCCCTCATTTGTAATACATGTTCTACTACACTGTTTCCCCATGGTTGGCTCCTCCTCCCAAATTTCCTTGGCTATATCTAGTATGATCCGAGGGTGGCGGCCATACAAAAGCTCGAAGGGGGAAAATCCAGCAGAGGCCTGGGGAACCTCTCAGATGGCAAACATAAGGTAGGGTAATGGCATGTCCCAATCCTTTCCATCTTTGCTGACCACTTTCTTGATCATGGACTTCAGCGTCCGATTAAATCTTTCAACCAAGCCATCGGTGTGAGAGTGGTAGACAGAGGGCCACAGGATTTTCACACGGAGAAAGGCACACAGGTCTTTCATCACCCTGCACATAAACGGGGACCCTTGATCGGTGAGTATCTTCTTGGGTAAACCCACTCGAGAGAAGACTGCTACTAATTCTTTGGTGATATTTTTAGAAGCTGTGTTTAAGGGGACAGCTTTGGGGTACCTGACAGCATAATCCAAAATAACTAATATATATTGGTGGCTCTGGGCTGTTTTTTCCAAAGGCCCCAGCAGGTCCATGGCAATCCACTCAAATGGGATTTCGATGATCAGCAGAGGTACCAAAGGGGCTCTTAGATGGGGGTGAGGGCTGTATAGCTGGCACTCAGGGCAGGAGGCACAATATCGCTGAACATCATTGTGGACCCCCAGTCAGAAGAACCTGTGTAAAATTCTTGAGTTTTCTCAACTCACAGGTGCCCCCTTAAAAATGTGACTATGAGCAAAGC
This sequence comes from Rafetus swinhoei, assembly GCA_019425775.1. Classification (NCBI taxonomy): domain Eukaryota; kingdom Metazoa; phylum Chordata; order Testudines; family Trionychidae; genus Rafetus; species Rafetus swinhoei. The sequence goes on along the minus strand of CM033442.1, from coordinate 48,111,190 downwards.
TCAGGATTGCCCTCTGGTGCTTCTGGGGTACCAGAAGCTGGTGTACCTCTTGATCCTGCAGGTGTATTACCTGGTATGCGAGGTCCCTTCTGATTATGAAATAAGGACCCAGACCTTGGGTTTTTCCCGCAAAAGGTGCCCCATCTCTCTCAGACACCTCCTTTCTGGCACTCTTGTACCTGGGGTGTTCTACTTGGTCCTGGTCAAATGCTGTCCTCCGGGGGGGCTTAGTAGAACTAACTCCCCAGGTCCTTCTGTTTCAGATTAAACTAGAGGCTCTGGATCGGTACTGGTTTCGGGGCCCTCCTGTATTTCTGGGCTCTCTCCCTGTGCAACTTGGGTCTGTTGACCTACACAGGAGGCCTTTTGTGCCTGCTGCTCCCTCTTGGTCTTCTTGCCTCTACCAGGGGTGGGGAATAGTTCCTGGGACATCTCTGGAAACAAAGGTTGGCATCAGAGGCCTGCTTCGCATGGGGGCTCTCTTAAGTAGGCAAGTCAACTCTCTCACTGTTAGCCTTTCCACAAAGGTGATTGTTTCATTGTAGGCCCACCCGTACACGAAGATTTAATGGTAATTTTCACATAGAATCATAGAATACTAGGACTGGAAGGGACCTCGAGAGGTCATCGAGTCCAGTCCCCTGCCCTCATGGCAGGACCAAATACTGTCTAGACCATCCCTGATAGACATTTATCTAACCTACTCTTAAATATCTCCAGAGATGGGGATTCTACAACCTCCCTGGGCAATTTATTCCAGTGTTTGACTACCCTGACAGTTAGGAACTTTTTCCTAATGTCCAACCTAAACCTCCCTTGCTGCAGTTTAAGCCCATTGCTTCTTGTTCTATCCTCAGAGGCCAAGATGAACAAGTTTTCTCCCTCCTCTTTATGACACCCTTTTAGATACCTGAAAACAGCTATCATGTCTCCCCTCAGTCTTCTCTTTTCTAACTAAACAAACCCAATTCTTTCAGCCTTCCTTCATAGGTCATGTTCTCTAGACCTTTAATCATTCTTATTGCTCTTCTCTGGACCCTCTCCAATTTCTCCACATCTTTCTTGAAATGCGGTGCCCAGAACTGGACACAATACTCCAACTGAGGTCTAACCAGCGCAGAGCAGAGCGGAAGAGTGACTTCTCGTGTCTTGCTCACAACACACCAGTTAATGCATCCCAGAATGTTTGCTTTTTTTGCAACAGCATCACACTGCTGACTCATATCCAGCTTGTGGTCCACTATAACTGGTTGATTACCAGTATCTCCAAAACTTACTCTTAGCTGTGCTCCTCAGGCCATAGCCACTTCCAAGCAAGGTGTATCCATCATACAGCTGGGTTCTAGGTGGTCTGTTCTCTTGGTACTTCCAGTTGTGGTACCTCTGGGCTTGTACGGCAGCTGTTACTCCTGAACGGGCAAGGATTTCCTCCTTCAGTCAGGAGTAATCAGCAGCGTCCCGGGCAGGTAGATCGGAGTAGGCTCTGTGGGCCTCCCCACAAAGAAAAGGGGCAAGTATGCTGGCCTACAACTCCTGTGGGCATGGCTTCCTCTAAGCAGTTCTCTCAAAAGTTAGGAGATAAGATTCCATATCACCCTCCACCATCATTTTCAGCAGACAGCCCATGGCCCTCAGGATTTGGGTTCCTTCAGGCCCCGTAGTCCAGCTGGTAAGGGTCTTCAATTGATCCATCACCTCGTGGAGGAAGGCCCAATCAGAGGCTGCTTGAGTCATCAGCAACTGATTGGTTTCTTCCTGTAATCGGGTAGCCTCCTGGAGTGACATCTCCTGCACCTGGGTGGACCTCTTGTTGAGCTGCTGTGGCTTGGACCAGGGCTTTCACTATGTCTTCCATTAGGATGAGCCTCTGATCCCAATCAAACAAAAGGTAGTGCTTGGAGAGGGGGGTGGAGAGAAAAGAGAAGAACCCCAATCCCAGCACCTAGGTGAAAACATGTTTTGTTTTGCTTTTCCTTTCACTCTCTTCCTTCTGCTGCGCTGTGAAAAATCCCACCCCGACACCAGTTGTGGCACAGTTCTAGCTATGCCCCATGGGTCTCGTGCTACTGGTGGATGATAATAGCCTCAGATTCGTTGTGGTCCTATACACAACCCCTTTCTCTTTACAGGAGGCCAAGCCCACAGCTTAGTGAGCTATACTCATCACAGGCTAGTCCGTGGTTTTGGGGTGAAAACCCCTTGATAGTCCTGGTCTCCTTTCTTGGGACAGGCTCTGTGTTGGTGTAGGGGAAGGTTTGGGGGAAACCTGGGCCTGCCTACTACTCTGGGTTATGGCCTGGGGACTCTAAAGTAGTAGCTGCAGTCAAGGTTGTTTTTCCTTCTGACTTGGCAACTTTTTCCCTGGGTCACTTCCCAAAACAACCCCTCCAAAGTGTCTCCCTTTGGTACCTCTTAACCTGCTCTCAACTCACACACAGCTTCTTGTTATCCTTCTGGTCCGTCACTCTTTGTCTTCTACCTCTCCTTACATAGGGGAGGCTTTTTAAAGCAACCCCACTGGCTATAATTGGCTGCAGGTGTTGAGTGACTTGCCTATGGGAGCAATCTAATTAATTAGCCTCAGGCATTTTCCTGCCTTTGTTTTATTGCAGCAGGCTCTAGCAGTTTATTCTGGAAAGAGAAAACCTTTTAGCCAGTGCCCTGTATACCTACCTTCTACCAAAGTGTGGCAGGCTGCTGGCTTAGGTCTGTCACAGTATATACTCTCTTCTGTCTTCTGAAAAAAAATTCCCTGGAATCTAAGCCCCACCCTATTTACATTCATTCTTATGAGGAAACCAGATTTGCTTATCATTGTTAAAGTAAACATTTTCCAGGAACATAACTACAACTTAAGGAAGGAGTTACCGTACTAGAATTTTTAATATGCATTTTTCACCTGAGATTGTCTCTTTAAGAAAGGAAGACCTTGCTGTAATTGCTTCAGCATCAATAAATGAATCACTTGCTGGCAGAAACTATACAGCAAGTCAAGGAAACTGGGAAGATCAAATGGACAAAGGAAATTAACAACAAGGCAGAAGTGACAGCATCCCTCCTTCTAAGCCCTGTACCATACACAATAACATTCACACACAACACAAAAATCTACGTCCTTAATGAGACAGCACTAAAATCTAAAAGATTATGCATGTTCCAGTGAGCAGGATGAAACATAGATCTGCCTCTGAAATAGCCAGGCTGGCTAGGAGTCTGATTTGCAATCACAAACGCTACTCTTTGCTAAGAGGACAAAGGTTATTTAGGTCCTTACCTTCAGCAGCTCATCCTCACCAGCATCAGGAAATTTCTCATGCAGTGAATCTTTCAGAACCTTAGCAATGAAGCGCATGCCATAACTGCAAAAGAAACAAGACGGCAAGTAAGATCTTTGGGAGCATGAAGTCTACAATAGTTTTCATAAAGCAATGGTGCAGTCCATTGGTACTCACGGGATTTTATCCACTGAGCTGATGATGGCTGTCAGGAACTTGTCTGTCACTGTCCGCATGTTTTTGATGGATGCATCTAGGCGTGTCCTCACCTCTTCATGGGCCAAGGCTTGCTCAGGTGTAACATCATATGGCAATTTACTGTTAAACAAAACCCACAACTGAATGAGGTCTGAACATTCTTTTCAGCAAGGTGGCTGGCTGTCCTCTTTTCAACTATCAGCTTGAAAAGAAAAGTACCATTTAGCCCTAATTTGCTTGGCTGGTAAGAAAATATGGCTACTTATCTCAAAGAATACTACAGTTACTATGGGGTGTATTGTCCACACAAGTTCCCCATCTGGGTGCACACCACCAAACAACAAGATATTTGTGTCTTTCTAACAACTGTGTCTGTTGGGGCCAGGCCTGCACCCTTGGAGCCCTGTGACTTCTGTAACTGAGGGTATCAAGGGCGGGGTGACCTTAAGCACTTCTCAGTAAGAATCCTTGGGGTCGAGACCAGTGTTCCCTCTAACTGTTTCCATCCTTGGATGGGTTGAATTTTCTTTTGGGCAGGCTGAATTTTCTTATGTGCACCACCAATATTGAGGTTGTATGTGAATGTGCAGTGTGTCCCAATACAAACAAAAAACCTAGGTATAAATATATATTTTGAACAGTCCACAGGTATGAAAGGCAATATATTAAAACAAGGGATAATTAACAAGGAACAATGTTTAATATGTTTATTTAATATGAAATCAATTAAAGAAATTTAATATTGCCCTTGGAGTATATGTATTATCGTCCTTTCTAACAACTCAAGCTAGTAAACACACCAAAATGGGGCATATTATAAATAGCTATATAATAAATCAAAGACATGGCCGTTAAGTAAAAGCCTAAAAAATATACAAGCTTCAAGATGCTAAACAAATCTATGAATCAATTAGAAATAGGCATGCTCTCCTTGAAAATATTAATACAATGTTTTCTGACACTGGAAAAAAGAGTAAAAGGCATTCACTCAGGCTTATACATTTTCTCTGGGGAATGTTTAAGATCCATGCTATCCAAATGAAACAGAGACCTGTAACACAGATAAAAGTTCGTTTGAAACTTTCACCTTGTGAGTGTCACTAACTCAAAGAATAGAAGCCCCCAGAACACATGTCCAAAATTGAACTCCAACTGAAAGGCCAAACAAATTAAACAGAATCCATAGTAAAGTTCTTCCAGTTTTAACAATTTACCATGTATTAACTTGTGACACAGGATTTAAAAAAAATCATAAAGATCAGAGTTTGCAGATATCTACAATACTAAAAAATCTGTTAAAAGAATCCTTTCCTTTTTTATCTTAAGCCATTAACACCGATGTGAACTTTGTTTGAAATGTAATCGTGCAAATGTCATGAGCTAGGCCTTTTGTTCCAGTATTGAAAAGCAACCTAAAAGCTTTTAACCCACCTGAAATCTGGCACCACCCCATACAGCCTGCCCCAGCCTGCCCCAGCTCAGGAGAGAGTCCTATGTCTGCAACCCAACTAGGGCTGCTGTGCTGAGACAGTCAGTCTGCCTCTTGCTGCCTTGCAGTTCAGAAGGGAACAAGTTAAGAAACCCCAAACAAACTCCCTTCTGTCCCCACCTCACTGCACAGAGGCCAGCACCCCCCCCCCTCATTTTCCCCACCTACTCCATACAATCAGCTCCCCCCCTCCGAGACCAGGAAGCTAGAGGAGCAAGCTGGGTCTCCTCACAGGAAGCGGCAGGCAAACCCAGCTGCTGTAATCAGATCCCTGTAATCAACCCTCTCCTCTCACCAGATCATACTTACTGCACACTGCAAATGCCCCTCCCTTCTGGCCCCCCCTCCCACCCCAGCCACAAACTTACTCCCTTCCTCCTCCTTGTGTCCCCTTCCCTACCAGCATGCTCACTATCTGGAGCAGGAAGCTTCTGATGCTGAGGGAATGCCCCTCCCCAGCCAGGAAGCTCTCTATGCAGCAGCCCTAAATCTCAATTAGTAGCTGCGTGGCCGCTCTGCCGCTCAACTTACACTGAACTTAGGTCAAGACTTTAATGAGCAGGGATGGAGAGAAAGTTGTGGAATCTCTGTGGACACTGTATCTCAAAGACTCACAGTTACTGTTGACTTTAAAAGCCTGAGGCAGAGTGACCCGGGGAGCAAAGTGGACAGGGGGCTGCAGACAGGAGAGTTTAAGAGGGAGTTTGACAGAAGGAGGCCTACTATGGTCAGGAAGACCCGTAACACCTGTGCCACTACTGCTTGTGTCTCCTTCACTTGCAGCCAGACAGAACACCTGACCATGGATGCCTCTACTCAGATCCTGGTGTGGTTTTGCAGGGACTGTGGCTTGCAATTCCCACTTACTGAAATCCAGGCTGGGGGGACCATCCAATGTGAAAGGTGCCTGCTGGTGGTCTCTCTCAGGAAGCAGGTGGGAGAGCTACAGGAGGAAGTACGAGGCTGAGGAGCATCCGAATCCACGAGCAATTCCTGGACAGTGTTCATGTGGAGACAGCTGAGGTAGCTGTCCCACTACACAAGACTGCTGACACATGACTGGTGGAGGAGATGGTTCGGGGGGGACACTGGCAGCGGGTCACTTCTGGCAGCAGGCAGTGGTCCACCCCTGCCCCAAACCCTCCCACTGTGGTACTGGGAAACCATTACGCTCTCCTTGATACAGGAGATAAGGAATCACCCTCTTCAGCTGAGAAGCAGAAGCCTCATACCCCCAAGGCTGGGAGGTCTGCTGCCACCACTGTGAGGAGGAAATGTAGGGTATTGGTGGTCGGAGACTCTCTTCAGAGGAGGAAGGAGGAGCCCATCTGTCACCCTGACATGTCATCTCGGGAGGTATGCTGCTTGCCGGAGGCTCGTATCCGAGGATTATCTGGCCCTCTGACTACTACCCCATGCTACTCATCTATGTGGGCGCTAATGATACTGCAAGGTGTGACACTGAACCGATCAAGAGTGAAGGAGTTTGGAGCACAGGTGGTATTCTTTTCAGTCCTTCCTGTCAAAGGTAGGGGCCCAGGCAGAAACAGGTAGATCCTGGAGGTGAATGCCTGGCTGCAAAGAGGGTGTCATCAAGAGGACTTTGGTTTCCTCAACCACGGGATGCTATTCCAGGAATGACTGCTAAGCAGGGATGGGGTTCACCTTTCGAGGAAGGGGCAGACCATATTTGGATTCAGACTGGCTAACATAGTAAGGTGGGCTTTAAACTAGGTTCAATCGGGGCAGGTGACCAAAGCCCACAGGTAAGTGAAGAACATGGAGATCTGGTAGTTGGGTTGGAAATGGGAGGGATCATGGACTGTAACAGCAAAGAAAAAGGAGCGACTAGGCAGAACTGGAAGGCAAGATCAAATCAGTATCTTAGATGCCTGTATACAAATGCAAAAAGTATGGGTAATAAGCAGGAAGATCTTGAAGTGCTAATAAATAAACACAACTATGACATTCTTCGTATATCAGAGAGTTGGTGGGATAAGACGCATGATTGGAATACTAGTATAGAAGGGTACAGTTTACTCAAGAAGAATAGGTGGGGAAAAAAGGGGAGAGGTGTTGCCTTATATATTAAAAATGTACACACTTGGACTGAGGTGGAGATGGACGTAGGAGACAGACCTGTTGAGAGTCTCTGGGTTAGGTTAAAAGGGGTAAAAAAGAGTGATGTCATGCTAGGGGTCCACTACAGGCCACCTACCCAGGTAGAAGAGATGGAGAAGGCTTTTTTAAAACAACTTATAAAATCATCCAAAGTGCAGGATTTGGTGGTGATGGGAGACTTCAACTATCAGACATACGCTGGGAAACTAACACAGCGGGGCACAGACTATCCAATAAGTTCTTGGACTGCACTGAAGACAACTTTGTATTTCAGGAGGTTTAAAAAGCTACTGGGGGGAAGCGGTTCTAGGTTTGATTTTAACAAATAGCGAGGAACTGGTTGAGAATTTGAAGGTGGAAGGCAGCTTGGGTGAAAGTGATCATGAACTCATTGAGTTCATGATTCTAAGGAATGGTAGAAAGGAGAACAGCAAAATAAAAACAATGGATTTCAGGAAGGCTGATTTTGCTAAGCTCAGAGAGCTGGTAGGTAAGGTCCCATAGGAAGCAAGACTAAGGGCAAAAACAACCAAAGAGTTGGCAGTTTTTCAAAGGGACATTATTAAGGGCCCAAAAGCAAACAATTCCGCTGCGTAGGAAAGATAGAAAGTATGACAAAAGACCACATTGGCTTAACCAGTAGATCTTGCATGATCTAAAAATCAAAAAGGAGTCGTCATAAAAAGTGGAAACTAGGACAAATGACAAAGGATGAATATAAGCAAACAATACAGGTATGCAGGAGCAAGATTAGAAAGGCAAAGGCGCGCAAAACAAGCTCAAACTAGCTACAGACATAAAGGGAAACTAGGAGACTTTCTAGAAATATATTAGAAGCAAGAGGAAGACCAAGGACAGGGTAGGTCCATTGCTCGGTGAGGCAGGAGAAACATTAACAGAAAAGCTGGAAATGGCAGAGATGCTTAATGACTTCTTTGTTTGGGTCTTCACCAAGAAGTCTGATGATGAAGGAATGCCTAACATAATGAATGCTAGTGGGAATGGGGTAAGTTTAGAAGATAAAATAAAAAAAGAACAAGTTAAAAATTATTTAGAAAAGTTAGAGGTCTACAAGTCACCAGGGCCTGATGAAATGCATCCTAGAATACTCAAGGATTTGATAGAGGAGGAACCTGAGCCTTTAGCTATCATCTTTGAAAAATCATGGAAGACAGGGGAGATTCCAAAAGACTGGAAAAGGGCAAATATAGTGCCCATCTATAAAAAGGGAAATAAGAACAATCCAGGAAACTACAGACCAGGCAGTTCAACTTCTGTGCCAGGGAAGATAATGGAGCAAGTAATTAAGGAATCCATCTGCAAACATCTGGAAGATAAGGTGATAGATAACAGCTGATACTGGCAATCCCTTCATCCTTTCCACAAAGGAAATAAATAGCTGAGACGATTTACGAAAGTGCCTCATTCTATCTATGTAAAAAGCTAATGCCCTTTTTGCGTCCAGAGAATGTAGGGCCTGCTCCTTAGGGGAGCGGTGGGGCTTCGGAAAGAAGACCGGTAAATATATGTCCCGTGACATGTGGAACGAGGAAATGACCTTGGGGAGGAAGGCTGGGTGGGGGGCGTAGCCTGACCCTATCCGCGGTGAACACCAGGTAAGGAGGTTCTACGGTCAGAGCCCTGAGCTCAGACACCCTGCGCACCGAAGTAATGGCTACTCTAAAGGCTACCTTGAGCAACAGGTACTTAAGCGAGCACGTGGCTAGCGGCTCAAATGGGGAAGACATAAGTTTAGTGAGTACCAGGTTAAGGTCCCACTGAGGCACAGGTGCCTGCATGTGCGGAAACAGCCTATCGAGACCCCCGAGGAACCTCTTAACCACCTGGTTAGTAAACAGGAAACTGTTGCCCACCCCATGGTGGAAGGCCGACAAGGCCGCCAAATGGACCCTGATAGACGAGGTAGATAGGCCTGCTTGGCGCAGCTCAAAGAGGTAGTCAAGGACAACTGGTATTGCGGCTGAGCAAGGGTCTACTCGCCTCCTGGCTGCCCACAGGGAAAACCTTTTCCTTTTAGCTGCATAGGACGACCTGGTAGCCGGTTTTCTGCTTCCCAGCAGAACCACCTGCACACCCTCAGAGCAAGCGAGCTCTGGCTCTGTCAGCCATGGATAAACCAGGCTGTCAGGTGCAGGGACCTGATGTTCGGGTGGTAAAGGGGACCGCCCTCCCAGGTCTGGGTGATTAAGTCTGGAGCGGGCCGGAGAGGCCACGGCTCGTCCCGCACAATTTCCAACAGGATGGGATACCAGAACTGTCTGGGCCAGTCCGGGGCTATCAGGATGACCCGAGACTTGAACTGCCTGATCTTGGCTAGGACCCTGGGAACAACTGGGAACGGGGGAAAGGCATACAGCAGGCCCCGTGGCCACAGAGTGACCAAGGCGTCCCCTCTGGATCCTGTTCCTATGCCCAGGAACGAGAAGTAACCGGGGCACGTCTTGTTCTCCACTGTGGCAAACAGGTCCACCTGGGGATGACCCCACTTCTGGAAAAGAGGTAGAAGAACAATGTCCTTCAGGCACCACTCGTGGGCTCTGAAGGACCTGCTCAATGCGTCCACCAGAGTGTTCTGGCAACCTGGCAGGTACGGCACCTGGAGATGAATGTTGTGGGCTATGCAGAACTCCCAAAGGAGAACCGCCTCCTGGCACAAGGGAGAGGAGCAAGCCCCGTTTGTTTATATAGAACATGGCTACTGTGTTGTCCAGCAGTACCAACACCGATTTCCCCGAGAGATTGGCCAGCTCTCAATTCCCTGACGTTTATATGTAGGTTTCTCTCGTGAGGAGCCCACAGCCCTTGAGTCCTGTGGTGTGCCATATGCACTCCCCAACCCTTGTCTGAGGTCTCGGTTATTAGCGTGACCGAGGGGACCTCCGTCAGAAAGGGCACCCCCTTGCACACCTCATCCTCTCAAGACCACCATTGCAGGGAGCTGACCACCTCCTGAGACAACGTCAGCATGGAGTCCTAACGCACTCTGGCCTGGTTGAAAGACTTCGCCAGCCAGGTCTGCAGCGGTCTGAGTCTCAACCTGGCGTGCCGAACAACATACATGCAGGCCGCCATATCCCCGAGCAGTTTCATACAAGTCCGAGCCGTAGTGAGTGGGGACAGCATCAGGTCATGCACCATGTCAGCCATCGCCTGGAATCTGGCCTTGGGGAGGTAAGCCTGACCCCTTCTGGCATCTGTGTAAGCCCCTACGAACTCTATGTCCTGAGAAGGGGTTAAGAATGACTTTTCCTCGTTTATCATGAGCCCGAGCTCCCGGAAAAGCGCCCTTGTAAACGATATATGGGCTACCACCTGGTCCCTGGACCGGCCTTGAATGAGCCAGTCATCCAGATACGGAAAAACCTGTACCCCATGCCTTCTGAGAAAGGCCGCCACCACAGCCATACACTTTGTAAAACTCTCGGGGCAGTGGAAAGCCCAAAGGGGAGCACGGTAAACTGGAAGTGATTCTGTGCCACTACGAACGAGAGGAATCTCCTGTGACTTGGCCGAATGGCCACATAAAAATAGGCATCCTTTAAGTCGAGGGCTGCATACCAGTCCCCTAATTCTAGGGCCGGAATGATGGAGGCCAGAGTCACCATCCTGAACCTCGTTTTCCTTATCGACCAGTTGAGGTTTCTGAGATCCAGGATAGGCCAGAGCCCACCCTTCGGCTTGGTGATAATAAAATAATGGGAATAAAACCCTCTGCCCTCCAAATGAGGCGGAACCCTTTCTACCGCTCCTTTTTCGATGAGCGAGAGGACCTCCTGACAGAGTAGGACCTCGTGAGAAGGGTCCCTGAAGAGGGACTGGGAGGGAGAGAGGGAAGGTGGCAAACTGAGAAAGGGGATGGAGTAACCCATCCTTACCAAACCCAGCACCCACTTGTCGGAAGTAATGCAGGCCCAGGCTTGGAAAAAATGGGACAACCTGTCCCCAAACAGCGGGGTGACGGCGGGGGCTGGTACAGGGTCCTCGTGCGCACCTTCAAAACGGCTGCTTAGCCTGCTGGTTGGAGGGTGGGCCCGTGCCCCTATCTGCGTTGCCCCATGGGTGACGACGCCTAACTCGAAATGAAGGGGCCCCTGCGGCACTATTGATACCCCCACTCGAACTACGAGGGCAACACCTCCATTGGTCCAGCCGGGAAGGCTGAAACTACGACCTTCCCGGCTGCCTAGCAGGGAGCTGTCTCCTTTGCGGGGCTGGTGTATGAATACCCAGTGACCTTAGTGTGGCCCTAGTATCCTTCAGGCTATGCAGCCTCGAGTCAGTATGCTCACAGAACAGCGACTTTCCGTCGAACGGCAGGTCTTGAATCGTAGCCTGCACGTCCGGTGGGATCCCCGACACCTGCAGCCATGTGCCTCGACACATGTCCACACCAGAGGCCATGGTCCGAGCAGCTGAGTCCACTGAATCTAGTGCAGCCTGCAGGGCCATGCTTGCTATGGTCCTCCCCTTAGTGGCCATGGCCGCAAACTCCTGCCTAGAATCTGGGGGCAGCTTGTCCCAGAACTTATCCATCGCCTGCCACGTTATACGCATATCGACTCAACATTGCTTGCTGGTTAGCGATGCGTAGCTGGACACCGCCTGTGGCACAGACTTTGCAATCCATCAGGTCAAGGCGCTTAGGCTCCCTGGACTTTGGTGTAGGGCTGGGCTGCCCCTGCCTTTCTTTTTGAGCGGCTGCCTGGACCACCAATGAGCCTGGAACCGGGTGCAAGTAGAGGTGCTCATGCCCCAACTGAGGAACAAAGTACCTCTTCTCAACTCCTTTGAGAGTGGGGGTAATAGATGTCGGGGCCTGCCACAAGGTATTCATGATCTTAGCCACTGTGTCCACCACTGGGTCAGAGTCCTCGGTCACTGGCTCCGCTTGCACCCCCAAGTTAGCTGCCAGTCTACGAAGCAGCTCCTGGTGCACCCTAGCATCCACCGACGGCATGGACGGGGCCAGGTCCGCCAGGGCTTCGTCCGGACTCCTGAGTGAGTGCAGGACCTTCTGCCACCTCCGGAGACTGGGTAGCTTGTGGAGGGCTCCACCTGGGCAGGTGGTGGGTCTGCTACAGTGGACGATTCCTCTACCCCCTCCTGTCTCTGTGGGCTGTCAACCCCAGACGATGCGCGTGGTCTCATCGCTGAGGCGGACGGAGTGCTCCTTCGATGCAAGACACTGGACCCTTGGGAGGGTGGCATTGGTCCCTGCCACTGATGATAAGCCCAAGGGGTCCAAAACGGCCAGGGTGGTTGGGCCTGCGGGGCCATGTCTGTTGGAACTCATCAGCTACCAGGCGGTGCCGAGAACGAGAACGGGAACGGTGCTGGGAGGAGACCCTCGACGAACCCACTGAATGCACTGACTCTGGCTCCAGACTCCGAAAAATAGTCTGAAGTGGACTAGGGCGGTGCTGTGGAGGACTGCCCAGAGAGGTGGCTCGGCCTATACCTGTCCATGGACTCCGGCTTTCCCGCATGGGCCTGCCTGGGGGGTCCCATTAACTGCAGTGCCGGAGCACCGGTGCTGGACAACTGCTGCCCTGGGCCGTGAGCAGGACTGAGGACAGTGCCAGTGGCGGTGCTGGCGCCAAGGTAGGGGGTGCTGTCACAGCACGCGGTGCCGCCACAGTACACGGTGCCGGCGCCAGACGTGAGTCCTGGTGATAGGCGGCAAAGGCCAGTACTGCACGGATCGCCCCCATGTGCTGGGGTGCCGTCGGTGCTGCTGCCGCCAGTGCCAATGCCAATACTGCTGCAGGTGCCGGGGTCAGTTCCGGTGTTGGTGTCAGCATCGGTGCTGCTGATGTCGCTGGTGTCAACCAGGCTACTGGCTGGGTCGTCATGACCGGTGCCGACATGGCCCCCGGTGCCGAAGGCGAGAACCCCTTGGGATGAGGGGGCTATGGAAGCGAGGTCATTAGCTCAATGGAGCTCGTGAGCTGCCTCGAAAGTCTTCAGGGTGGATGGGTGGTGCGCAGGGATCAGCCCCGGGCTCTGAGCATGTGGCAGGTCATCACCCCTCCTCTGCGCCCCCACTTGACTGCTCCTCAGGGAGTCTGGGAGCGGGGAACATGGACGGTGCCGGTCACCATGGGTCTTACGGCCTGGCGATCGTCCTCTCCCTTCCTTTCTCCTCTTCGGTGCCGGAGACTGCGACCAGTGTCTTGGTACGGGCCGGTTGAGCCTCCTGCACTGAAGCCGGCGCGCTGTGCACCGCAACGTCCCAGGAAGGTCCTGGTTGGAGAGCCGACTCCATAAGCAACAGTTTTAAGCGGGAGGGATAGCTCAGTGGTTTGAGCATTGGCCTGCTAAACCCAGGGTTGTGAGTTCAATTCTTGAGGAGGCCATTTGGGGCAAAAATCTGTCAGGGATAGTACTTGGTTCTCCTGTGAAGGCAGGGGACTGGACTCGATGACCCTTCAAGGTCGCTTCCAGTTCTAGGAGATAGGCAATCTCCATTCATTTAAATCTCTCTCTCTCCTCTCTCTCTCTCTCTCCTCTCCTCCTTCCCTCTCTCCCTCCCTCTCCCCTTCTCCTCTCTCTCCCTCTCCTCTCTCCCGCTTTAGCACGCGGCTTAGAACATAACATAAGAATGGCAGTATTGGGTCAGACCAAAGGTTCATCTAGCCCAGTAGCCTGTCTGCCAACAGTGGCCAGCACCAGGTGGACCAAAGACAATGATCAAGCAATTTGTCTTGTGCCATCCATCTCCACCCTCTGACAAACAGAGGCCAGGGACACCATTCCTACCCCCTGGCTAATAGCCTTTTATGGACCTAACCTCCATGAATTTATCTAGCTTCTCTTTAAACTCTATTATAGTTCTAGCCTTCACAGCCTCCTCTGGCAAGGAGTTCCACAGGTTGACTATGCGCTGTGTGAAGAAGAACTTTATTAGTTTTAAACCTGCTACCCATTAATTTCATTTGGTGTCCTCTAGTTCTTATATTATGGGAACTAATGAATAACTTTTCTTTATTCACCCTCTCCACACCACTCATGATTTTATATACCTCTATCATATCCCCCCTCAGTCTCCTCTTTTCCAAACTGAAAAGTCCCAGTCACTTTAGCCTCTCTTCATAAACTCCTGCAGATCTTGCACGAGTCCGTAAGATGAGATTCCCCCAGGCGCTTTAGGCAAGAGTCATGGGGGTTTTCTTAGGCATTGGTTTAGCGCAGGACGCACAAGGTTTGAAGCCGAGCGGTCCTGGAATTGAAAACAATCAAAGAAAGAACTGCCAACGGGCAACAATTAGCACTCACTAGGATCTGTTGCGATAACAGCGAAGCTCCAACGAAAGAAGGAACTGAGGAGGGGGAGCGCCGAACAGGGGTATTTATGCTTCGTTATAGCGGCGCCACTCCAGGGGGCGACCTGCCGGCCCAACGGGTACTGCTGGGGAAAAAATGCTCTGGAAACCGTGCATGCGGCGTGCGCACACCTCATTCAAATGCACACGAGCACTCACTCAAAGAAGAAGTCTATAATTTCACAATCACTTTCAATAAAGCAGCCTTCAACTTTCACATTTTCAGTTTCTTCCTATTTGTCAAAATCAAACCTAGAAATAGCCTCTCCCCTAGTTGCTTTCTCCACCTTCCAAAATAAAAAGTTGTCTTCAATGCATTCCAAGAACTTGTTTGATAATCTGTGCCGTGGTGTTTGTTTTGCCAATAGATGAATGGGCAGTGGAAGTCCCCCATCACCACCAAGTCCTGTGCTTTGAATGGTTTTGTTAGTCATTTAAATAAAGCCTCATCTACCTCTTCTGTCTGGCTAGGTGATCTATAGTAAACACGCTTATTTTTTACTCCTTTTATTCTTACTCACAGACCTTCAAGAAGTGCATTGGTGCAGTATTGTCTGAAGACCCTGAAGGAGCGGTAAGGATGCCTTTCATGCCACTGAAAAGCTTGGAGTTGCATCATACTGACAGAAATATCTGAGAATCAAAAATTTCCTTCAAATCTGAAGTTGGTCCAGGTGTGCTCCCGACCAATGGGTGGAGGCAAACATGGTCAGAATCTCTGAAGAGAGGGATTCACAGATTCATGTATTTCAAGGCAATAAGGGACCACTGTGATCCTCTAGTCTCACCTCCTGCAGAACATAGGCCAGGGGCTTAGAAGAGGAGCCATCTCCTCGAAGGAGCATGAGATCTATTGTAATAAACACACGTTCTGTACGTGGTGCCCTGTCCCATCGAGTGGTGCCAAGACCACTTACAGCGAGAATGAGTCTGTTCTATATCCCTACCTACCAGTCAACTGGCTTTTACCTCGTGGTGAAGGCTCATAGATTAAGCTGCAGAGGTCCTAGGTTTGAATCTACCTGCAGATGACAGGGGTCTGTCGGTGTTATGCTACATCTTCCCTGATCTTCGGTGTGGATGTTCTTATAGCTTCAGTTCTGCTTGGAGGTAGAAGCTGCCAAGGAGCACAGAGGCATTGGAGGAGTACAACTGGATGGGAGAAGGTGGTCTCTCAGCAAATGGTCAATCAACTGATGCTTGCATTGAAGTCTCCAGGAGATGTGCCACTGCTGAATCACAGGAGGGTCAGAATCCTGGAGCTTTGCCTTCAGCCATGTTGATCACATGGACTAACGTGTGCTGTATCTTTGTATACAGGGTGAAGGAGTATTGTGGGAGAAAAACCATGTCAAAGCTCCACTGCCACAGGATACATCTATCTAAATGTTATTTATTCATTTATTTATCATCAAAAGGTATGCTAACTAACTAATAACTGAAGCTATGGAATTAGAACAATATCTAAGAAATCTCATGCAGGCTGAAGAGATGTGGATACTACAGAGATCTCTCTCATAAGTGGTGAGAAAGAAGTGAGAGGCAGTTGAGGCTGCTCCATACCTTATATCCTCTGCTATAGTGGTCAAGAGGTTTCCCAGTACACAGCCCCAACGGACGCTACCAACAATTCAAAAGAATTTCATTTCATGTGCACAGGGCACATGCGCACTCAGAGTGGAATCTATGTGGACAAAGAAGGACTGGACTCCTGCTCTCTTTGCGTAGTAGAAAAGCTGGGGATTTCTGGGTAGCTCCCTCACTTCCCCTTTCCTTGTGCATAGCGAGACAATAATGCTGCACCCTTGTGTGGAGCATACGTGCAGAGTGAGCAAGAAGTGCTTTAGTCAAATCCCCTGAAGAGCCCAGACAAGTGAGCAGAGTTCTCATTTCAACAATTAAACTGCTCAACAATTGGATACAAACTAGAAAGCTGGTAGTCTCTGGGGGAAAAGATACAATACACTCTCTATGGCAAACAATGCTAAGTAAGCAGGCGTCTGTGTTTCACACAGTCTTCAGCTGACGACGGGATGATTAAGCTGGCAGCCTTTAGATGTTAGGGCCTGAGGATACACTATAGAATTTTCTCAGAAGACGACCCTCAGTCTCAACATAGCCAGTTTCAGCACCAGAGCATGCTAACAGACCATTATCTCTTTGGACAGGGTAAGGATTTCCGAGTTAGCAAACTCAATTTGTGCTGTCAGAGTATTTTACCTCTTGGCAACATTCAATTTGAATTTTTCAGTATGTGTTTTTAAAATTTATCTCTACTGAACCTATCCCAAGTGTGAGATATGATGATATATAACCGAAAGAAATAAAATCAACAGGACTGCCTTAAAAAGCATCCAATATAAAAGGTACCAAATCTGTTTATATCTCTACAAAGAATTCCAGTCCCTTTTGCCATTTACAAAGCACGGCAAGTTTTTCTCTTGTGATAGGATGGTCACAGAAAAAAAAAGGCAGAAAAAAATTAAGAGGTTACTGAAAAGTAAAAGCTCTTCCACCCAGAATGTAAGTACTCTAGAAATGTGTTTTACATGTGGCACCAGAAGCCAACTTCCTTACTCAGAGAATCCTCAATATTCCAAGATAAGGAGGAAGGATATCTCCTGAATTACTACAACACTGCACACCACCGCATTTACTGTATGTAACCTAACAAGAAGCTGACTCCTAAAAACTTCCTTCACAGTCTTTTATATAACAAAGGGATACAATGAAGAAAGTACAAACTGACAAATCAGCTACACAGACCAGAAGGTGGGGACGAGGGGGGGCAAGTGATAAGGAAGGAGGAAATAGCTTACTGTAAGAGTCAATTAAGTGGCTAATCTGGGGTCACTACAAATGTCAAAAGGTGGGGAGGCTGTCTTTGTAATGTGTAAGATAATTATCATCTCGATTAAGGCCCATTCGCAACATGTCGAATTTTAGCATAAATACAAGTTCTAAGGTCTGCCTCTGTAGTCTGGTGTTAAAGTCTCTTTGTTGTAAGACACATGTAGTCAGGTCTTTAAGGGAATGGCTAGTTGATTAAAATGCTGTCTGACAGGTTTCTGTATGTGGAGATTTCTGATGTCTGATCTGTGAGCATTGATTATCTGTCGAAGTGACTGACCAGTTTGTCCAATATACATCGCAGAGGGGCATTGCTGGCACATGATGACATACATCATGTTGCTGGATGTACAGGAATATGAGCCCTTGATCGTATAACTGACATGGTTAGGTCCAGTGATGGTGTCTGCGTTGCGAATGGGCCTTAATTGAGATAATTATCTTACACATTACAAAGACAGCCTCCCCACCTTTTGATATGTGTAGTGACCCCAGATTAGCCACTTAATTGACTCTTATAGTAAGCTATTTCCTCCTTCCTTGTCACTCCCCCGCCCTCCCACACCTACCTTCTGTTCTATGTAGCTGATTTGTCAGTTTGTACTTTTTTCATTGTATCCCTCTGTTATATAACGGTCATGCCAATTCGCTTTCAGAATATGATCTGAAGAAGTGGGTCTGCCCACGAAAGCTCATCACCTAATAAACTATCTTGTTAATCTTTAAAGTGCTACATGACTGCTTTTTTTTGTTTTACCAAGATCAGACTAACATGGCTACCTCTCTGTTACTAGTCTCTTATAGCTCAGAAAGCTCCCTTTACATATCTCATTAACTAGGTGATGCTAAGATCTACTTCCCTTTCCTGTAGGAAGCTGAGTGCCTTTCTTGGAACTTCAGACACATGTACCCAGCTAAGTCACATTCCATCATCAATTTTACAACTACTCAACAGGAACTGATTTGAGGAGTCAAACATTCTTTAAAGCCAGTGTAAATTGGGAAGAGAAACTCTGATGTCAGAGAGGCAAAAAACAGATAACATAAGGCAGCTGAGAAGTAAAAAGGAAAAGTAGTAAGAGTTCCCATACCTGGCCTCTCCGGTTTGAGACTCCATCTGGTTAACCCAAGATTTGTAGATGTCTACAGGATCCGTTTTGATGTTTAGTGATTTGTCATCCATGATTTCCTTCACAACAGGTGCCAGGATCTGCCTCAGTGCATTCTGGCCACGGGCACCACGATTAAAACTTACCACCATCTTAATAACAGTGGGGTTTCCAGTTACAATCTCATGTATCTGGTCTACTTTTGATCTGGAAGAGAATTAACGTCAATAAAAAACGAACTAGAAATAGTTTTACCGGTTATGCATCACTTAAATTTCATGATACACGCTTCTTAAGGCAAAACATGCTGGTTTTATTGGTAAAGCTGGTGGAGTTTTACAAAATTTCAATGAAACAAGTTACAACAAAAAGGCCAATATTGAGACTCATAGTGCATAGCTCAGATGTGCTAGGAGATGGCATAGGACACAAAATTGGGTGTCTTCAACTAAGAAATGTAGCAGTTTGCTTTGAGCTGTTACTGCATTTAAAAAAAAAAACACTTAAAACATTTTTGTAGGGAAAGACAATAGGTGTGTTTTAGATGGGGACAGGGAAGATATGTAATATACTCTTTCACTATAAAAGACAGGAATAAAAACAGTTACCTACCTTTTGTAACTGTTGTTCTTCGAGATATGATGCGCATGTCAGCCCATTCGAGGTGTGAGCGGGCCCATGTGCACAGATGTCAGAAATTTTAGCCTCAGCAATATCCCAAGGAACGGTTGTGGCACTCCCTTCAGAACCATGCCCATGGGCTAGTATATAGGCATCGCCAACCCTACTCTCCCTTGTTCCTTCTTGCAGACAACTCTGACAGAGGGGCAAGGACAATGGGTAATGGAACAGATATGAGCAACACATCTCAAAGAACAAGTTACGAAAGGTAGGTAATCATTTTTCTTCACGTGCTTGTCATGTTGATTCCATTCTAGGTAACTCACAGGCAGTATCAATGGAGGCTCAAACGGGCCCCACGAGCCATGACAACGTAAGATTCAGGTACTGCAGAGGAGGTTTCCTGAAATGTGGGTAGAGATGCCTGAGGCCCTTGAGGAACCTGGCAATCATAGAACTGGAAGGAACCTTGAGAAATCATCAAGTCCATTCCCCAGTACTCATGGCAGGAACAAGTACCATTTAGACCACCCCTGACAGATGTGTATCTAACCTGCTCTTAAATATCTCCAATCATGGAGATTCCACAAGCTCCCTAAGCAAAATGCCTCACGCAAAAAAATGGTCTACCCTTGAGCGATGGACAAAAGGCTGAGAGAGCAGCCAAGTGGTCTTAGATAGATGAAAGGGGCAGGCCTTGAAGCTTGAGATATAGAAAATAGCCAAGGATTAACTGTGGTGAGGCCTGGCTGGGAAGAATGCCTTTATCTGAGGTCCAACAAGCGAACAGCTTCCATTTGGCCTGCTGTGGTGGAAGGCTTTCTACTGCCCAACAAAACTAACTGAACACCAGCTGAGCACTCCTGCTCCTCCGTATTTAACCATGCAACAGTCAAGCAGTTCCACTAGGTTCAGATGCAGTAGACTGCCTCAGTTTTGGGACAGCAGTCTCAGCTGGAGAAGTAGCTGTAATTAAGCAGCTACCGAGAGGTTCAGAAGCATGCCAAACCAGTGCTGGCATAACAAAGCTGGCACTATGAGGATCACCTTTATTCTATCATGCTTGATCTTCATAAGGACTCTGTGAATTAACAGCATTGAAGGGACAGCATGAAACAGAGCCCACGACTGTACGAGCTGAAAAACATCTAACAGGGATCTTGTCAGTCCCCCCGAAATAAGCAGAAAATGGGGCATTTCCGGTTCTGCCTGGATGCAAACAAGTCCACCTGGGGAATCCCCAACTCTGAAGCATGATGCTGACGAGGTCCAGATGGAAGGCCCACACACGGTGAGAGAAGAAGGTCCTGCCGAGGATATCCGCCCAACTGTTCCTGGCCCCAAGGAGATGTGTGACTATGAGATGGATGCCGTGTTATACACAGAAGTCACAGAGCTTGAAGGCAACTTGGCAAAGAGCAGATGATCTGGCTCTGCTTTGCTTGCTGATATAGAACATAGCTGCTGTATTGTCTGTAAGCACCCAGACCACCCTGCTTTTTATTTGAGATAGGAAGGCGTGGCAAGCCAGGGGAACTGCTCTGAGTTCCCTGATGCTGAGGTGGAGGAAGCAATCATGACTCGACCAATGATCTTGCATACTGAGATCACCCAGATGGACTCCCTACCCCAGGTCTGAGACATCAGAGACAAGGGTAACTGACAGGGATGGGAACCACCTCCAACGCTGATGCAGGATTCTGCCACCAGATGAGTTATGACAATACGTGATCCAATGCTGTGTGTGTGGGGACACAGACCTATGCCAGCAATGCCTGCAGGGATCTGGGGATGGAGCTGCATATGTTGGACCACATAAGCCCCTGTGTGGCCCCAAAATCACAAGCACGTGAGCAGTGGTGAGAGGGTAAACTTGCACGCACAAGATGAGGTCTGCCATAGCTTGGAAAAGATAGTTATCTCTTCTGAAACTATTGTTCCTCAAGATGTGTTGCTCAGATCCATTCAGCATAGGTGTGTGTAATTGCCACATGCACCGGCACCAGAAGTTTTCCCTAAGCACTACCCCCTTGGAGTGGCGCACATATACCACGCTATATAGGACACTCCCCGGCCCCTACTTCCTCAGTTCCTTCTTACCACCAGTGACAGTCACTGGAACAGTGTGCTCCAACCTTAGCTGCTGCTAGCATTCCCTAACTCAATTGTTTTGCAAACAGTTCTAATCAAACTAGCTAAGCCCCTAGGTTGTGGAGGTGAGGAGACAGTGGGGAAAACAGCTTCTTAGCATGCTAAGGAGTATGGAGGCCCAAAGTGCAGAGGATGGCATGGGAACCTTTAAGACCATGCAGTCTCCAGTGCATGAGCTTGAAGAAGAAAAGTCCCATCCCCACAAACAGGAGGTTTTGTACAATGGCCTGAATCTCCTGGAATATCCCAGAGGACTGCAACCAGGATCTGTACTGCATGATGAGTTTGCTTTAAAACCAGGACAGCAGAACATGCCTTGCTCCAGGGAGAAGTCCCAGCCAGAACTCTTAACTACAGGTTGGACCGCCCTGGTCCGGCACCCTCAGGACATGAGCTGTCCCGAACCAGGGAATTTGCCAGACCAGGGGAGGTCAGTCCTTCCCTGTGGGCTGCTTCGCTCCTGGGCTCTTCTCCTTCGGGCTCCCTGCCCTACCGTTGGCCCCGCTAATGCTGGCCTGACACAGGCTCCCCATCCTGCTACCTTCACACTGCCCCAAGGTCTCCCAGAGTTCCCGGCTGGGACAGCCTGGCTGCTGCTGGTCGAGCTGCCACATAGCATTCCCCAGAGTTCCCAGGCTCGGACTATCCAGCTGCCTCCAGCTCCAATGCCACTGGGGGTTCCACGGCCGGGATCGCCTGGGCCACACCATGCCATTGCTAGTGCTGGCCCCGGGCCACCTGCCTTTGCCAGCCCTGCTTTAGCTGCGATTTCCACAGTCAGGATAGCCCAGCCACACCGCGCCGCTGCTAGGAACTCCCTGGGTTCTCCAGGCGGGGCCACCCGCCCCTGCCAGCCCCGCTTCAGTTACGGGTTCCACGGCTGGGGCTACTTAATCCAGCCCTGATGTCATAAGGAGAAACCTGGGGTTCAAAATCAGGGTCATCCAGCCGCCACCGGTCCTGCTGCCAGGGGGAGAAGTGGAGTCCCCAGCTGGGCCGCCTGTCACCGGAAACCCTGCTGCAACTGGGGTTCCCTAGTTAGGGCCAGGATTCCCCGGCCGCCTGGCCCAGCTGACAGCAGGGGTTCCTTGGCCAGGGTAGGAGTCCCCCAGCCACCACCGCCTGGTCCAGATGGGGCTCCCCAGCCCCACGTCCTCTTAGCTGGCTCCTGTTACCACCTGTGGGGCTCTTTGGTCCAGCAACATCCGTGGTCCAGCAGGACCAGATATTGCCGGACCAGAGTCTCCTGGATTTGGGAGATTCAATCTATACTAAAAACACTTAACTTAAAGGCTAAGTACATAAACTATATACAAAAGACAGACAGACAATGAGCTGGTGAAGAAAGGCTAATGTTCTTGTGATTGCAAAGCTCTAACCAACCGTCATGGGTGCTAAGAAGGAACTGAGAGGGCGTAGGGTCAACAGCACTTATATACCAATGCAAGAATGCAGCACTCAGAGGAACACCACACCTGACCTTATGGATACTGCTCAGGCAAAAATCTCCATGTACTGTGCACATGGATGCGCACATGCCTAGAATGAATTGACATGAGCAAGTCCTCGAAGAACTACATTTAGTAGTATATGGCAAAGCATGAAAGTAACAAATTAATAGAAATGTCTCTATTGTGATAGTTTATATTGTTTTTCAGTGATGAGGTCCCAGCTGTGCACTGGTAGGAATTAGACTATGATGTGACATGATCACAAAAATATGCTGAACCTGTGTCCACAAACTGAGCACCTATAAAAATGTAAACCACTCCAGCTCTTGCATTCTCATTAACTGTTGAAAATCCAGGACAAGCTCAGTCTGCATTTCAGTTTCTTAGGACTTGTCTGTATGGAAAGTTACTATGAAACTATCAAGCGTGTGAATATATAGTGTACCAGCTTGCCCCACAGTAACATCATGTGTGGCCCCACAACATGGCTTAGCGGTATACTACTGCAAAGCTCAGTGTCCTCATGGCAAGTTAGTGCACTGTAAATTCGAACTCTAGGGTGGCGTGCAGTAATTTGCCATATAGACAAGCTCTTAGTCATCCTGGCTCTCCTTTACCATGCTTCTTATTGGCTTACAAATCTGGAGCTACTCTAGGCACAACAGCAGTTTAAATCACTTTATATTTGGCTACAAGTTTTTCCAAAACAGGTTCATTAGCCACAGTTTGCTGCTTCAGGAAAGCAGATGCTTTTAATCTAAAATAAAATCACCTTAAAACATAGTGTAAAGAGGTTTGTTTTCACTCTCAATGGCTATCAATGAACAACTTCTCTCCAAGCTACACAGATATTTCTTTAGCAGTCATGTAGCACTTTAAAGACTAACAAGATGGTTTATTAGGTGATGAGCTTTCGTGGGGCAGACCCACTTCTTCAGATCATATTCCCCACGAAATATAGGGAACTTTCGTGGGTCTGCTCCACGAAAGCTCATCACCTAATAAACCATCTTGTTAGTCTTTAAAGTGCTACATGGCTGCTTTTTTTGTTTTACCAAGATCAGACTAACACAGCTACCTCTCTGTTACAGATATTTCTTTGTGCTTCAGGGGAAACCACAATTATCCTTATAAAGAAACTGAGGACCCAAGCATGAACAGAGAGAAACAATGCAGCAGGCATCAGGTGCTTAAGCCATCCCTTAAGCAATGCCATGGCACCACATACTTGATTTCCTCCTGAAGTGCTGTCTGGAAAAGCCGAAGTAACAGATATTCTTCTCTCTGATTGGATGCATAGTTATACAGGGTGAAGATTACAGAATCCATAAATTTGGTGGATTTGTTCTGAGGCATCTGAAAAATCAGCTTGGCCAGGTAGGTAGGGTTAGTCTACAACAACAACAAATAATGAAGCATCAGCATTAGGGATGTTAACAGATAATGGGTAACTGTTAAGGGTGATGCTTGGCAGGTGACTGGTTAACTGTGGGCAGAGGGCTTCTCCAGAGAGGGCTGGGAGCCGTCAACCCCACACAAGACCCAAAACAGTCAGGCTGGAGCAGTCCCTGCCTGTGGTGGGGTGTTCGTGCGTGCGTGCTGCTCTAAACCAGCTGGCAGGGGCCGCTCCAGCCCTACCACCCGCCACTGTTTAATCAATCAAACTAGTTAACTGATTACATAGAATTTTACATCCCTAGTCAGCATTAATTCCCACAGAGACAACTGTTGGCAATGATGGGTCCAAAGCACAGTGCACAGATGACGACTGACTCAAGACAGACATCTCCATGGCAGGAGCTGGAAAAAGCTGGAAAAGCAGCGTTAGGGGAGCTGCTCACCTGAAGCAAGTAAAATAGGTGCTGATACGCTTCCAGCTTCTCCCTCTTCTCTTTGCTTAGAGCCTTCAAACCTCCCCTCTGTTTGTTCAGCATCATCATGTCAGACAGCTGCTCCTTGTTCTTCTTTGTAAGTTTCTTACTATGAGACACAACATCCTGCGAAGACAAACAGAAAAAAGACTCAAATTTAACTTTAAATCCCCAAATCCTCATTCACATTTTTAAAAACTCTGTCCTTTTTAACTCTATTAACATTGCACAGAGAATTATGCCCAATTTTAAACTGGGATGTGTTATGGACACTGCATTGATGGAACATAAGAACGGCCATACTGGGTCAGACCAAAGATCCATCCAGCCCAGTATCCTGTCTGCCGACAGTGGCCAATGCCAGATGCACCAGAGGGAGGGATCACAACAGGTAATCCTCACGTGATTCCTCCCATCACCCACCTCTGGAGAAACAGAGGCTAGGCACACCATTCCTACCCATCCTGGCTAATAGCCATTGATGGACCTCACCTCCATGAATCTATCTAGCTCTTTTTTGAACCCTGTTAAAGTTCTAGCCTTCACCACATCCTCTGGCAAGGAGTTCCACAGGCTGACTGTGTGCTGAGTGAAGATGACCATCATCACAGAATATGGTCCCATCAATACCAAGGCCAACAATACAACCGCAGATGATTTTCCCCAGCATACACACTCAACCCTTAAATGAAACTGAAACAAGATGTCATCATGATCATAGGTGATTTACACACACACACACCCACACACCCACCCCCCCTTACTGATGTGGCCCCTGACTGAGAAGGAAAAAGACACTCCCCACATTCTCCTCTCATGCCAGAGCCTAGGGAAGCCCAGTCTAGTAGATTTTGTGTGCTCCAGCCCCACGTTGAGGCAGCTGGAGGTGGGGGGGCTGGAGTGCCAGCATAGGCTCCTCAGTGCTAGGGGGGCCCCCTGAGCCTCAGGGGGCTGGATTCAGGCAAGCTGGGGGCTGCATCTGGCCCCCGGGCCTGAGGTTCCCCACCCCTGGTCTGAAGAGTCCTAAGCAGAGATGGTACTGCCCACATGGTTTACGAGGACTATGATTGTGTTTTCATTAACTGTTAGCAGTTAACAGTCACAATGTATCAGTTTTGAAATGTACTGAACTCAACAGTGACAATCCGCTTCTGCTGATAAAAGTGTACCATGCATTTAGAAGATTGCCAAGCTAGTGCGCCTAACATCAACTCTATATTGGCAAATTACTGCTCAGTAAGGGGTATTCACACTGACAAGGAACTTAGTGCGCACCACCTCTGCAAGAAGCATAGGGCTTAATGCACTCTGGATAGTGTGCTGGTTTGCCAGTGTGAACACCATAGTGTAGTACTGTGCACTGAGTGGCTTCCTGCACCCTTCTCACAATGCCTGGTCCTTGCCTCTCTGGTGATCTGTGGCAATTCTACTCCACTGACCAACTCTCAGACTCGCCCTTTGAGTTTTCAAATTTGAAAGTCTCCTTCCTGTTTGCTCTGATGCCTGATTTGTTCTCAGTGCAACTCTCCAGCTGGCCATGCCTGACCACGCATCAGAAGTAGTCCAGCTTGGAGCCATGCCAAAGTGCTGGACCTCACAAGCCTTTGGGAGAGGAGGCAATCCAGTTCCAGCTGTGCTCCGGCCATAGGAATTACATTACCTACACACACAACCCTAGATGCACGACTGAAAAGGGCCAGGACTGGGGGAACTGCAATGCAGGGTCAAAGTGAAGGAGCTGCAAAATGTCTCCCACATGACACAGGAGGCAAAACGCTGCTCTGGTACTGGGCCACAACTGCAAGTTCTACAAAGAGCTGACTAAGATACCTGAAGGTGACTCACTGTGAAGACCACCATAGATCCCTCAGGAGTCAGGGGGCATTAAACAGTGCACGAAGGAGAAAATTGTGGCAGAATGTGCTGAGGGAGAGAGGGACCCAGAGCCAGAGGAAGACTCGTCATCCGTAGAGACTTGCAGTCAAGAGCTGTTTTGTCCCCTCCAAGAAGCGAGCCACTCACAGCCCTTGCAGCCCGTGGATGATGTATCTGCTAAGTGAGTTGGGTCTCGGAAAGCACCGAGGCGACTTGCCAGGAGCAGGAAGGTTACAGAAGTATCTAAAAGGGTATTACAAGGAGGAGGGAGAAAAATTCTTCTCCTTGGTCTCTGAGGACAGGACGAGAAGCAATGGGCTTAAATTGCAGCAAGGGAGGTTTAAGGTGCACACTAGGAAAAATTTCCCGTCAGGGTAGTTAAACACTGGAATAAATTCCCCGGGGATGTCGTGGAATCTCCATCACTGGAGATATTTAAGAGCAGATTAGATAGACATCTATCAGGGATGGTCTAGATGGCGCTTGGTCCTGCTGTGAGGGCAGGGGACTGGACTTGATGACCTCTCAAGGTACCTTCCAGTTCTAGCATTCTATGATTCTATGAGAAAAGATGCTTTTTGGTTCTGTGTGATGCTCCCAGTGGCGGGTCAGTCAGAGAGCCAACAGACCTCATCGAAAGCTGCGCCATCCTTCTCCTCAAATTAGCTGGCAAAGCAAAAATGGTATTTGACCCCTGAAGGCTGACATTCCCTTACCACTGTGCCCGAACCCGCAGTCAAGTAAAAGATCTTCCTTTGCTTCCCTGCTCACCCTAAGCAGCAAAGCGTCTTCCAGGATGAACACAGCCCATGGCCATGTAATGGGGTAGCCTCCCCACACTGCCTAAAAAGGGTTAAACCAGACCTGGAAGAGGGCTGGGGCTGTGGAGCAAGCAGCTGTGGCATACATCAGCCAAGTAGGGCCCAGCTGGGGCTGTATAAATAGGGACCACACTCTTGCTCCAGCTGTGGAGCAGGAGGGACGTAGCTGCCAGGGAAGCTACAGAGGCTTCCTGAGACAGAGCAGGGCTGGGGCAGGGCAGGCAGAGATGGGGAAGCTCTGGTCAGGCAAGCTCCCGGGCTGCAGGGCCTGAGACAAGGTCTGAGGGTACTAGGGCTGCTGGGAGACATCCAGGGCAGGCAAAGGCAGTAGGTCTACACCCCCATGGCCAATGTTGAGTAGCCATGTAAGGCTGCAGGTTGCCCCTGAGGCAGGGACTAGATGACGACTGGCCGTGGGTCACTGAGGCAAGGCAGGTGTAGGGGCTGAGATTCCCTGGAAGGGGAGGATCCCAGAGCACAAGAGCATTGCTTTAGGGCAGTACTTTGAGCAAGGGGCACTGTGAGCCACGAGGAACATGGGGCCTGAGCCAGAAAGCAGGAGACAAGCAACTGAGGGCGATACACCAGCCAGCAGAAAGCACTCCAAGGCTGAAGAGCTAATTCCTGAGACCAGCAAGAGGTGCTGTGGGCATGAGACACAACCCCATTGCAGGCCATTACTAACTTTCATTCCCCACCACAGTGCTCTTCCAATTTCACACCTGCCCAGAGCACCGTCCGGCCAGCATGAATGAAAACCCCTGATCCCGGCAAGAATGAGAATCCCTGGCCAGTGGCACAAAGGGATTTCTCTGCCAGTCTACTGCAAGGGTTTTCCCCTGCCCTTTCCCTTACCAAGCTGCACCAAGGGATACCCTCACCTGTGCTGCTACAACAATGGTTTTCCTGGCACTTTTCCCTATCCCACTGTACCTAGGGTTTCTCCTGCTGCCCCTGTGGTGAACTCACCATTATGGGGATCCTGTATGTAATGGACGCTCGCTCCTGGACAGTCAGCAGTGCTAGGTATATGAACAGTGGGAGTGTTCGAAAGGGGTTGGGGGCAGTGCTGTGTCTAGTGTTAATAATGGACTTTCTGTAATATAATGCAATTTTGGCCTTGTAAACCCAGCCTGGGAATGCCAGTCTCAGGAAGTTCTGACTCCTGCAGAGTGTCTGAGAAGGGCATGGAAGCGCTCCAGAAAGACTAGAGATGAGTTTTGGCCTGGCATCTTGAGGTGCACAATCACAAAATCTAAGTCCCTAGACATTGCCATCAAAGCAGCCATCAGCACAGCACTACCCTGTCCCAAGAGAACACTGACACGGTAGATCAGCTGTTACATATTTGACCAGTTTCCAGACTTCAGTGACTCATCCAGAGGTTAGGGGCTATTTCAGGAATGGGTGGGCGATGTTCTGTGGCCTGTGATGTGCAGGCGGTCAGACTAGATCACCATGATTGTTCTTTCTGACCTTAAAGTCTATGAGTCAAAGGGGATGTCATAATATCAAGCTTGCTAGAAAACTCACTCTATTGCAGGGGTGAGCAAATACTGTCCTGCAGGCTGTATCTGGTCTGACAGGGTTAACTCCTGGCAGGCCACTTGCTGCTGTATGTACCTGCATGGCTGCAGGTACCAGCGATAGCCACTTCTATTGGCTGCGGATCGCCCGCTCCTGACCAATGGGAGCTGGGGGAAACCGTAAGGATGTTAAGGACTAGTCGATACCCCGCCCCCTCTCCCCCCCCCACTTTGCTGCGTTTATCAGATACTTCAAAGCAGCAGCACCGCACAGCTGAGCCCGGGATCAGCTGTGTGGCGCTGCCACTTTGAAACGCCACGTGGTGGTAAACGATGACGGCACAGGCAGCATCAATAACAGCATCAGTGTCGGTGCCAGAGCTGGTGCCATAACCTGAGCTACTGGTGCTGAGGACGTTATCAAAAAGGGCACCACAGTTGTTGCTGATGTTGGCAACAGTGCTGCAATTGCTGGCATTCACACCAGAGGTAACTGCTCAGCCACTGGATATGATGGGATAAAGGTTGCAGACAACTGAAGCAGCCCCTGAAAAAGACCCATGGTTCCAACCCTGAACTTGGTGGAAAGACCATGGAGTCAAGAAGGGCCACTGAACTTGGTTCTACCATCAAGGTGCCTGCTGCATCAGTCAGGACTCTCCTGTGATGCCTCAACCTTGATCTTCTGCTCCTGCTAGAGTCTGAGTGGTACAAGTCCAACCAGGGGGTCTTGGAATACAAGGACCAGGGTAACACTGGACCTTTCAACATGGAGCATCTGGAGCCCGGAAACTGATTGGGCTCTCTATGGAGATGCTGGCATCTGTGGTTGCCAAGGTAACAGGGAGCAGTGCATCATCATAGCTAGCTTTCCCTTTGACTGAAAAATGTTGGATGGGGCCTGAGCAGGACCTGCACTGCCTTCAATGCTTCCAGAGTAGATGGAAGTGGCAGGCTCTCTGAAGGGTTCATCAAGCGCAACAGGCACAGACTCGGTCACCTTGCTTGGACAGGAGTCGACATGGCTGCCCCCAAGTCTTGGAGCTGTGGCCTGATTGTAATGCCTCTGATGACTAGGTCTCTAGATTTAGGCAAAGGGAATTGGCCCCTTTCAATCCTCTTCTTCTGCACTTCTTGTGACCGGTGCTGAAGTTTGGAGTGCGAGATGCTCTACGATGGTGTCAGGAGTCCTTGGAAGTGTCTTCCTTCGGTGCCTGGTCTCTTGAAGAGGGCGTGCGCCACTCCAAAGACAACATACGGGTGGTGGGGATCCCCAGCACCACTGTCTGACTGCAGTCGAAAAGCTACCTCCATTAGGAGGAATTTAAGCAATTGCTTTCTCTCTTTCAGAGGTCTTGGTTGGAATTCCTAACAGATCATACAGCAGCCTTTTTGAGGTGTGGAGGTCACCTTTTGACATGTGCTTCATGCAGTCCTTACCAGTCAGGGGATTGTGGCATGCCCTAGAGGCAACAAATAAGGGGGAAACCCTGTAATGGAAACTCACAAGTGACTAACTATACTAAACTACACTAACTGAATAAGCAAGGTGAGTCCAACAGGAATCAAAGTGCTAAGTCACGTGCAGCAGCAAGGACAAGGGAAGTCCCAGCTACCATCATTGATAACAAGCAACTAAGAGGGTGGTGGGTCAGAAGAGTTCCATAGTGGGAGCCATGAAGGCACAACTCCAGGGGGCATCCAGGCAGACCCAATAGTTCCTGCTAGGAAAAAAATCTTCTGGCTACTGTGCACATGTGTGTGCACACATCTGATCTGAATCAACATGAACAAGCTGGGATGGACTGCCCCCACCATGCTTTATGAAATGGACTTATGGGCACAAATATGCCTAACTCCAAGGTGCTTTGGACAAATTATCTCATTCTAACCTATCAATCTCCATGTCATAATCCGCTGGATCTGTGGATCTTAGTTTGGCGTGTGCATCACTCTTGTGTGTGAACTTAGACACATGGAGTACAGAATGCTTGAGGGTTTGAAACGTGCTAAGGAAAGCCATTAAGGGTGTTTCCAATGCTGGGAAGCCTCAATGTCTGGGCAATCATATGGAACTAGTCTTTTGTCCTTTACGTCTTAGCAGTGGTTGGTCTTAGGAAGTCACATGACCTCCCTACTGGTAGGGACTGGCCAAGGAACTTCCCCATGTAAAAGGTAATCCATAAAGCAATGGGAAGCTTAGCAGGGTCTTTGTCTTGCATACGCGAGGGAATGAACCAAAGACCCCAGGGAGAGGCAGTACGTGGTTTGAAGGCTTAGCTGGAAAAGGAACAGTTTTAGGGTGAGTTTGTAACGAGTTTATAAGAAGTTTGTACTGAGGTTTTAATGTTAGAATTAGCTAAGCGTTTTCTGTTTTAAGTCTGTAATCTACTTTGCTCTGCCTAGTCTCACTTATTACCACTTAAACCCTATTGCTTGTACTTAATAAAATCACTATTTACTATCAAGCCCAGCAACCATATGTACATTCCCCTTTTCATTGCTAAAGGGGGCTTACCTCAATAATTCATTTGGGGTTCTGGTCCCATTTGGGGAGTGGTATCCCAGGAAGCTGGGCCCAAAACTGCATTTTCCTTGGACCAAAACAGTTTCAGTGTCTGTACTGCTTCTTGGGGCAGCAGTGATCTTAGCTCTGGTCCTCAGCTGGGGGAGACCAGGGAGCTGGCCCAGCAGGACAGAGTGTTGAGAAGCCCCAGAGAGCAGGAAGGTGAATGGCACCCTGGGAAGCACCCCCAAGGAGTCTTCTGTGACTGCACCTTGTCACACAAGCATTAGAAGAAGGATAAAGCTAATAAAAACTGAACCTAGTACCATCTCCAATCACCTCTGGTTAAGTTTTGGCAGCCTTTTTGATACAGAATTATTAGCACAACGCACGTCCAATGAACTTAAGCATCTGTATTAAGGTATTTCACTATGTAACTAGTGAACATGTGAATGGTACATTCGACGGCACAGTAAAATTGCCAGAGATGAACATAAACTGAGAATACAACCCGATCACTTTCAGCATTTTGCCAGAGATTGATGCAGCTGGTGCTCTATTTGAAAGGTCAGGTCCTTTTGGGATTTGCCATATTGAGGATGATGATGGGTGGGCAAGGTGGGAAAGCTCTGTATGGGGTAGAGGGAAAGATGGTGGGACTCAGTAGGAGTTATAACCTTTAGACATTGGCTCCAGCTGCTGCTCCTTTTACAGTACCTGTGAGTATGGGCATTTTAGCATCAAAATAGAAGTATTTTGCTTATGCGCCAGAGTTAAGGGTCTGAATTCCCTAACATTCTTACATGTGTAAGGCAGGTCAGCACCATGTTAGAGATGGACACAGGAGACACAGAAGGATTAAGCAATTGTATCAAGAACACTCAGCAAAACAGAACCAGGTTATAATTCTGGAATTTTTGAATCACTCAGCTGTCTCCAGATAAGTCTCCCCTCTCTAGGAAGCATTTTAACAACAAGCCCCCTAGTATATTTGCCACAATTTACACTAGAACCTTCCCTTGGCTTAATATGTGCCTGATACAGTCTCAATCAGGCAAAATAATGTTGCATTGTGTAAGCTACTGGGACAGAGACTGTGCTGACATTGGTGTCACAGTCTCTCAACTAAAAATTAAAGAGGCATAGCAGTTGTATGCCTGGTTTTGAACAATCACCATTTTCTTTAACAAACACTTCTCTGGCAGCCACCTCAGAAGCCCCCTCCCACCTCTCCAATCTGTTTCTTCTTGCTTGGTTCTCTCAAGCTTTTATTTTCCTTCCTGCTGTAAGATGTGCTATAACACTGACTTGTCCTTCTGAATCCCCAACAGCTTCCACTTGCCTTGACCATGCATGGAAGTTCCCCTGTTTCACATGAACTTCCTTCCCCATGGTGGGACTGATTGTTCAATTAGTAAAACTGTCCAAAATAGCTAAGAGCAAGGGGAGAATATAGGGGGCTGTTTCCTTCCACTATCTGGTCTATATGCTGGACTCTGTACTTCAGCTTTCTCTCTCCGTGAGTTTCATACCTGCAATGTGATTTTGTTTTTCACAAGGAGTCCAATTTTGATGTCCATGAGATTGAGGTCGTTTTCCAACTGCTGATTGGCTCGGATTAGGGTTACAACCTCCTCACGCAGCTTCATTAGGTCAAGCTCCTCCTGAAAATCCTGGTCACTCTGATCCAGTAAATGGACAAATTTCCGGACCACAGCCATAGGTGGGTCTTCAGCACTAACTATGAGGAAATGAAGAAGCATCAAGCAAGGAGGAAAAAAAAAATCACTGAATACACATTTTAACAGCATATGAATAATCTTTCTATCACCACAGAATGTAAGCAGATTCTAACAGGCTTTGAAATTACTTATTTTGGGACAACATGTGAGCATAACCAGCAACAAAGGAAAGAGTCAAATATCAAATCTAGGCCAATTTGTGATGCCACGGTTAATTGAGACGCTGTCATTTTACCCATAAATATCTACAGTGATGTCTGGAGTTAAAATTTCTATCACCCTCAGTGCTCCCAAAGGAATACCACCTCAAATAACTTTCATACTACTATTCTTCCACAGTCTCTAGTGCTGCAGATGACATTAACAATGTGCCATGGAAATACTGAATCAACAGCTATCTGAGCCTCACTCCCTGGGCAATACTTACTGAGTGTTTTGTAGTCATCTCTTGCTTTATTTGCACGAATAAAGGCCTGGATTTTTACAATGTCATTTATCTAGGAGGAAAAAAAAGACACTCATAATTTCATTCACATTGTAATACACAAAGTATATATTAAAAAGTAGTGTAGCAAGGAGACTCTTACATGGTCTCTGAAATACTTCAGCCGCTCTCTATACTGCTTCCTGGCTTGATACATCCTGGTTATTGACTGAATCTGTGAAATAATAAGACACTCAGATATAAACTCCTTGACAGGATCCCACAACAACCTTATTGCCAAAAGACATTGAGGAATTAAGAGGAAGTTAAAAAAATGCAACAATTATCAGCAAGCTGGAGGACTGATTTATGATGAATTATTGAAAGAGCTAAATATGTAAATTTTGGCTAAACTGCAGATGAGGAGGCAGAACAGCAAATCCTAATGATCTATAAATAGCTAAAGGATATTGAGGCCAGGAAAGGATAGGGATTATTTTGGCTCATATAATTAGGAGAATGGGGTAAATTTAAGGATATCGGATGAAATTAGAAAAATCTTTCTGACCACGAGACTGGGGAGGCAGTGGAATTTTCTATCAAGAAAAGATGAAGCGGCTCTGGTGATTTTAAAAAACGACACTGGACAAAGACCTAAAAACAGTCATAATCCATGACACTGAATGATTCTGCCGTGGCTCCTGAGGGAGATTCTGCTGATTGGCTGAGCCTTGGTAGGGGAAGGGACTTTCAGGCAGTCCAGGGCTTTATAAGGCTCTTTGGGCAAGCGACCAAGGAGCTTGCGAACAGGTGAGTGCTAACAGGGAGTTTAGAGAGGGAGTTCTCCAGGTAGAGGAGAAGCAGATACAGGACTCTTGAAGGAAGTGTGTGTTGTTATTGGGGCTTTCTTACTGTGTGCTGAGCTTATGTTTGTTGGTGTGTGGTGGTGTTTTTTTTTTTTTTTTTCTTCTTCTTCCTCTTCCTCTTCCTCTCTGTGTTTCTGAGTGAGGCTTTAGAGAGAGAGTTCTCCAGGTAGAGAAGAAGCAGATAAAGGACTCTTGAGGGAAGTGTGTGGTGTGTTTGGGGCTTTCTTGCTGTGTGCTGAGCTTGTGTTTGTGAGTGAGGTTGGTGTGTGTTCTTTTTGTTTGTTTGTTTTTCCCCTGTGTTTGTGAGTGAGGCTTTTTTTTTTTCCCCCTTCCTCCCGCTTCCTTGCCCTCCCTCCTTCATGGAGTGTGCGCTGTGATTGGCTGTGATTGGCAGGTGGAAACTGTTGGCTTCTAATTAAAGTTTGAATTCTAGAAGCCTCTGCTGATTGGCTGAGCCTTGGTAGGGGCAGGGACTTTCAGGCAGTCAGGGCTTTATAAGGCTCTTTGGGCAAGCGACCAAGGAGCTTGCGAACAGGTGAGTGCCAACAGGAGTTTAGAGGGGAGTTGGGAAGGGGTGAGGTTCTCTTGCCTTTCTTTTTAAATCCCTTCTCCAGGACAGCAGGGATGGATGGTGATGGTTCTGCTGTTGTTACCTGCACGGTGTGCCATGTTGTCTTCCTCCCGGAAGAAAGAACAGATTTCATCTGCACAAAGTGCAAGCTGGTCGCCATTTTGGAAGAGAAAATTAGAGGGCTGGAGGCCCAAGTATCGACCCTTCGCTCGATCAGAGAGGATGAAGACTTCCTCGATAGAAGGCAGCGTTTAATCCTTCAAGCACGGCAGGCGGAAGAGCCGGAGAGGGCAGTACGTGACCAGGAAGAGAACTGGCAGCATGTAACTTCTAGAAGGGGAAAAAGGACAGCATTGGAATCCCCCAATGCTATAGAGAGTAATGTCGCTTTCAGGCTCTCTCCACAGGCTCTGCGGTGCTGAATGCTTTGGAAGGGATCTCACAAGGAAGAAACCAGAAGGGAACACCATCTACTGGAAGGCATGGGATCGTAGTCCTAGGGATGGGGTTCCACGGCCACCACCCCAAAAGAAGGCGGCGGGTGGTGGTGGTGAGACTCCCTCCTAAGAGGACTGAGCCATCCCTCTGCCGTCCGGACCTGGAATCTCGAGAGGTATGCTGCTTACCGGGAGCTCGCATTCAGGATGTGACTGAGAGGCTTACCAAACTGATCAAACCTTTGGATCGCTACCCCTTCCTGCTTCTCCACGTGGGAACTAACGTCTGACCAAGAATGACCTTGAGCAGGTTACTGCGGATTATGTAGCGCTGGGAAGAAGGATCCAAGAACTCGGAGCGCAAGTGGTGTTCTCGTCCATCCTCCCTGTTGAAGGAAAGGACTGGGCAGGGATCGTCGAATTGAGGGCGTAAATGTATGGTTGCGCAGGTGGTGTCGCAGAGAGGGCTTTGGTTTCTTCGACCATGGGACTCTGTTCGGGCACGAGGATTGTTAGGAAGAGATGGGATCCACCTAACCAAGAGAGGAAGGAGCATCTTTGCGGGCAGGCTTGCAAACCTAGTGAGGAGGGCTTTAAACTAGGTTAGTCGGGACGGTGACCAAAACCTTGAGGGAGTGGGAAAGTCGGATACTGGGAAGAAATGCAGAGAGGAACAAGCAAGAAAGGAGGACCCCTGTTTTGAATGGAGAAGATAGGGCGATCAACTGGTTACCTGAGGTGTTTGTACACTAATGCGAGAAGCCTGGGCAACAAACAGGAAGAACTGGAGGCCCTGGCCCAGTCCGAGAAATATGATTTAATTGCGATAACAGAGACTTGGTGGGATGACTCGCATGACTGGAGCGCTGTCATGGAAGGGTATAGACTGTTCAGGAAGATCAGGCGGGGAGAAAAGGAGGAGGAGTTGCACTATATGTAAGAGAGCACTATGATTGCTCTGAACTCCAGTATAAAGAGGGAGAAAAACCTGTTGAGAGTCATGGAAGGGATCCTTAAGGAATCCATTTTGAGGCACTTGGAAGAGAGGAAAGTGATTAGGAATAGTCAGCATGGATTCACAAAGGGCAAGTCGTGCCTGACCAATCTGATCAGCTTCTATGATGAGGTAACTGGCTCTGTGGGCGTGGGAAAGTCAGTGGATGTGATATCGTTGACTTTAGCAAGGCTTTGATATCTGATCTCCCACAACATTCTTGCCAGCAAGTTAAGGGAATGCGGATTGGATAAATGGACAGTAAGATGGCTAGAAAAATGGCTAGAAGGCCGGGCCCAGCGGGTAGTGATCAACGGCTCGATTTCAGGTTGGCGGTCGGTTTCTAGCGGAGTGCCCAAGGTTCGGTTCTAGGACCGGTTTTGTTCAATATCTTTATTAATGACCTGGATGAGGATGGATTGCACCCTCAGCAAGTTTGCGGATGACATTAAGCTAGGGAGAGGTAGATACACTTGAGGGCAGAGATAGGGTCCAGAGTGACTTAGACAAATTGGAGGATTGGGCCAAAGAAATCTGATGAAGTTCAACAAGGACAAGTGCAGAGTCCTGCACTTGGGACGGAAGAATCCCAAGCACAGTTACAAGCTGGGGACCAACCAGTTAAGTAGTAGTTCTGCAGAAAAGGACCTGGGGTTACAGTGGATGAGAAGCTGGATATGAGTCAACAGTGTGCCCTTGTAGCCAAGAAGGCTAATGGCGTATTAGGTTGCATTCAGAGGAGCATTGCCAGCAGATCCAGAGATGTCATTATTCCCTTTATTCGGCTCTGGTGAGGCCACATCTGGAGTACTGTGTCCAGTTCTGGGCCCCCACTACAAAAGGATGTGGCGCATTGGAGAGGGTCCAGCGGAGGGCAACCAAAAATGATTAGGGGCTGGAGCATATGACTTATGAGGAGAGGCTGAGGGAGTTGGGTCTGTTTAGTCTGCAGAAGCGAAGAGTGAGGGGGGATTTGATAGCAGCCTTCAACTTCCTGAAGGGAGGTTCCAAAGAGGATGGAGAGAGGCTGTTCTCAGTAGTGACAGATGGCAGAACAAGGAACAATGGTCTCAAGTTGTGGTGGGAGAGGTCCAGGTTGGATATTAGGAAAAACTATTTCACTAGGAGGGTAGTGAAGCACTGGAATGGGTTACCTAGGGAAGCAGTGGAATCTCCATCCCTGGAGGTGTTTAAGTCTCGGCTTGACCAAGCCCTGGCTGGGTTGATTTAGTTGGGATTGGTCCTGCCTAGAGCAGGGGGTTGGACTTGATGACCTTCTGAGGTCTCTTCCAGCTCTATGGTTCTATGGTTCAGATTCTGTGACCTGAAAGTTCTTTTCCACCTCTAATGAGCAGACACTTCCAAGACATCATACCTTCACGACTTGATCTCTGTGTGCTCGCAGGTACGCCAAGCGATCTTGGTATTCCTTCCGCTGCTTGTAGCCACGCCACTGAGACTGAAACCAGAGAATACACAGACACACAAGGTTACTGTGCAAGGCATTTATTACTTTGTGACCAGCTCAGTGTTGGTCATCTTCCCAAGTTTGCCTTTGGCCAGGTATAAAAGTAGAGATTCATAATTTGTTGTTTTTAAATGTATATGAAAATGTTGTATGTGCAACGGTTACATTTACAATGCAGTTAGACACCTGCACCTGGCTTGCGCCAGCTGATTCAGGCTCACAGGTGTGTTGCAGACATTTGGGCTCAGGCCACAGGTTGAGCTCTGGGACCCTCCCACCACACAAGGTTAAGCCTGAGCTCAAACAGCTACACTGTAACTGAACAGACCCATCGCCTGACCCACATGAGCCTAAGTCAGCTAGCACAGTCCAGACCCTAATTAGGTCAATGTCTACACTACAGCCTTGTTCTGTTGATGTACGTGTCCTTTATCGCACTGAAACAATAAGGGAGGCAGAGAGCTTATATTGATGTAGTTAGGCTGACGGTGTCTGTAAACACACTGTTGCTTACATCAGCTGTTAGCTCTCTTATCAATTTGAAAAGGGTTGGGCAGATGGACCCTACTACCAACAGGGAGCCAGGACACAAATGTTTCTCCTGCCTTACACACCCAAGGTTGGGAACACTGCCTGTTTTGTCAGTTTTACCACTCCATGATGGCTGCCTGGCTCCCAGCCAGAACAAGCAGCCCTGGGTGGCTTCTTCCCTGCTTCTGGGAGGGAACAGGGTGGCAAGGGATGGGGAGCAGCTTGTTGGGAGTCAGGGAGCCTGTGGAGAAGCCATGTTCCTGGCAGAGACCAGTATCTCAGCTCCCCAACACTGCCCCTCTTAGGTCGGTGGTAGTGCTCCTAGTGAGAATGCACACAACGGATCCAAGGAGAGCAGTGTGAATATGCACCACCATAGTAATTACTATAGTAGTGGCTATACATTGACCTAATATGGGTCAACTTTATTTTTATGTGTAGAAATACCCCAAGACCTCCTCTCTTGCCATTCAGGCTACCTTCCCTGCCCTCAATTTTTTCCCCTTTTCCAAAGACAGGGGTTGTCTTCATGAGACAATCCAGTCCAAATTGGGATTTTATAAAATCTATGTGTACAATTTACTCTCTCAGACTTTCTGCTATCGCATACACTGTCATCTAGTATTCTGAAATCTTCCCTGTATTCCTGGGGGAGTGCCCATAATTGTTCTCTCACTACTTAGATATCGCCAGCTTGAAATAAGCTAATAAAAATGGAACAAGCACATTACTTCAGAGACAGAAAGCAGATCCCAGGATACAACTGTGTCAGGGTGCATCCTCAGTATGGGGCAGAAATCCCACAAGAGATGGAATTAATTCAATAATTTTAATATGCTTCAACCCTTCAACCATAGTGCAGCCCCAGTGTACATCACTGAGCAATTCATCAGATAAAATCTTCAACACCAAGCACTGGCATACTCCTGTCCCCAGAATAATATCAATGGTTCACTAAAGAATAAGCCACTAGTGGGTCTTCTCTGACATACTCCTCTCCCCGCAGTTTTGCCTGAGGAGGAGTTTGCTAGTTGATCATAAAAATAAATCAGCAAAATACTCTTCAGGGAGGGGCTGTCTTTCTGTTACATATCTGTACTATATCTAACACCTAGAAGCTCTGGTTTCTAGGCACTACTATTATTCACAAATAACGGTATCCCACTGTACATAGTACAGACCCAGAAGTAACAACTCCTAGACCACAGTTACTAAACATGCAGCCCGCGGCCTGTTTGTTTGCGGCCTGCGGTGCGGTTTGGGTTTACGCAGGGCTCAACATGCGGCCCGCGGGTGGGATCCTTTGAACATGGCCTCCACCGGGAACACGCTCCACAATGGCGAGGCAATATAATGGTGGTCTGTTGATATGTGTTTTAGTAGTTAAATTCCTGGACTGTCATTGCTCATTAAAAGCGCTGTCATATGGGTAGAAATTGGGTAAACATTGCATTTTATTAATATCAGCAGAACTGACTTAAATGGGGCCTGTGTGTGGTGTAGTCTTGCCTTAATCTTGTATTCATGCCCGTCAGTGTGAAATCAGCTATTTGCATATATATTTGTACGTATATACAACCACTCTTAAATTGCGGCCCTCGTCATGTGCTGAGCATATCATTGTGGCCCCCAGGACTTCCAAAGTTGAGTAGCCCTGCCCTAGACAGAGACAGGACTTCATTACCTGGATACAAGTGATTGCAGGGACTTGTTTCTTCAAGAAATTCATTCTGGAGTTGAATTCCTGGCGAACAAGGTACCCACGGCAGCAAGCCTGCAGTCTGGTTATCAGGTTCTCGTTAGCAAGCCAGAGCTGTTCTCTGTTGTATGCAGCAGTGACTCCTGAGATTGAGCTCTGAATTCATGGAGGAAGAAACAAGGCAAAGCAAAAAAGGAGAAAGGACAGAGAGTGAGGAGATAAAAATCAATATGGTAAATCAAATATCTGTATCATGCACAACATACCCTAAATTATCTCTCAACATACATTTGGAGCATGATCCTGAGTTCAAAGTTATGGTGAACGCGCTCAAGTGGCTCCTCTATATAATTTCTTCTGAGAGCAGGAATTTCCTGGTAAGTGGATCCAAGGTCAAATACACTGATTTATAGATATTAGAGTGCATCCATCGGTCTGTCTGCAAATCCGTT
Organism: Rafetus swinhoei; assembly: GCA_019425775.1. NCBI lineage: Eukaryota > Metazoa > Chordata > Testudines > Trionychidae > Rafetus > Rafetus swinhoei. The sequence continues at coordinate 48,070,799 of CM033442.1, read as the reverse complement.
TGTTCAAGAACTCCTCGTAAATGTAAGAGCTAGGGCCACAAAATTGGGCATGCAGCTTCCTATTCTCCTAACTTAAAGCAAGGCCAAGGTTTGTTTGTATCAACAAAACAGGAAGTGCCAGGAACAGGACTGTTTTCCATAACATGGAAAGGGGAGGGGGCAGTGAAAGGAGGGATGCAACAATGAGAGTGGCCACTGGGGGCAGCAAGCCTGAGCTGTACTGCAGAGACACCAATGGGGCAGCTGCACCACCAAGGCAGTAGCCAGCAGGGATGGGGCTCTGACATCTTGCCTGCCACTAGCACTAGACTGAGTAAAAGTAGCCTCTTTGCCTCAAACTCTTCCTCCTACCCTCCCCTGGTCTTTGGCTGCAGTACCACAGGGGGAAGGGAGGGTCCCTTGGCAGCCGGGGAGAGAGGAGGGCTGGGTGGGGAGGAAGGGAAGAGATCAAGCCCCACCTTGATCCCCTCCTAGCCACCCAACCCTCACACTCACCCTCGCATTCCCCTAGCCTCCTGCCCCCGCCACCAGTGTTCCCTCTAAGCTGTGCAGCAGCACAGCTTCACAGGTGATTAATCAGCCCCACCCAGTCAGTCAGCTCCATACATGGAGCCCTGAGCCTCTGACTGGGCGGGGCTGATTAATCACCTGTGAAGCTGTGCAGCCACCCACCTTAGAGGGAACACTACCATCACCAGCCCCCTGCCCTGAAGGGCCCAGGCAACGCCGGGTAAGTCTTCTATTACTTTAAAAATCTGCTAGCCCCCATTAGAAAGGGTGAACTGCGTGTGTACAGCATAATAACAAAATCAAAAGTACATGGTGGAACATACCAAAAGGCACAGTTAAGAGGAAGCTGTAGCAGCAAATTATTTGGTTTAGTTATTTTTAAACATTATCTTTTTGCCAATAATTCCATTTGGATTTAAGATTTAACTCTTAGGGTAACTCTGCAAAGAATTACTCAGGTGAGCAACTGCAGAGAACTTGCTCTTTGTTCAGGGAGAAAATGAACACATGTTATTCTACTACCTGTATTTCCTCCCGGGAGAGCTGTGTATTATTCTGCACAAATCCTGAGGGTTCATCCCAGCGTCCCTCTCTGGTTCGCAGGTTATGGTAATAGTAATAGCCTCCTTTCACCCAGTGCTTCACCCACTCACTGCCATTGTCCCCTAGGAACAGAAATGGAAGTACAAGAGCTTAAGGGAAAGCATGATCTGTTCAGTGCAGCTAGCAAGCGAGAGATGTCACATTGTCCCAGCACTTTACTGATTTAAGAGTATAGCTACCTATCAGAACACGCTCCTGAAGTAGAGAACAGCCTAATAAACAAGTAAAAATATATTTTCTAAATGTTACAAAGAAGCCTCCCATCCCCTCCACACAACCCCAGATTCCATTCCAAACAGAGTATTTTCCTTGGCCTCAGCTTTCCATTCTACTAGCTGAGGTTCATCTGCTTTCTGCTTGCAGTTCACCATTTAAAAATCAGTTGTATAACTCCAGAAATCACCTGCAGCCATTTTCTCTCTCTTGGCTTCTGCCAGGTCACGCTGATATGTCTCATCACACTCTGGAGTGACTCCATACAATCCGACATCAGATGAGCGCAGGGCACTGAGGGTCTGGCCCACATCCCCATGGAGCACTGCTTCATTAATGGCCAGAATTCCTAAGGAAACTTAGAAAACACACAAAAGAGCTGGCATGCGGGGCTCTGTGGTCTACTCCACACACACACCAAATGAATAGACACGCAACTGTGAATATCTCTCTGGGTGTGGGGGAAGAGAGACATCAGGTGAACATCTTTAGGAATTAAGTGTCTTCAACAGAGCATATGGCCATTCCCAGACATTCTAGTTCCACTGCACCCTGCCCTTTCTACTTAGAACCACAACTTCACACAGCATCCTAGCCATCCCTCTTGCAGATTACTGAGAGGTCACCTCTCAGTCCAGAGAAGAGCAACTGAGAGGTCACGACCTGTGGGTAGTGCCACTGGGGATGACATTGCAAGTGAAGACTCAGAGCGATTGGTCACTATTTAGTCCACAGAAAGCTCCACATGAATCCCAGAACAGGCCAAATTCAAGCAGCAATACTTTTTAAAAGGTGTGAAGAGGATTCTTTGCAGATACTCTACACTACAGGTCTGTTTGATAGAAACTGACTGGAATGTGGCAGCAGAAATCAGCTTTCCTCAGGATGGATGTTCCTTGGCATAACCTTCCAATAGCTCACCTGCCACATTGCCCATTTAGACATGTTCTCATGGAGGCACCATGATCTATTGTATTGGTACCCATGGGAACAGAAGCTCAAGTTTACTTAATGGTTTTTAGTACATTATGGATAAAATTCTAGGGGCTATTTCACATGGAATTGCAGAGAAAGACCTTCAGCCACATATGGGCATCAAAGACTATTAGGAAGACAACGATTAGCATGCAAATCCATTACCATATTTTGAAGGACTTTAGGTTGTGTTCATAATACATCCTTAAACGTGATGTTGACTAGGTCACTATTTGAAATAGCTGCTTTTCTGACCATCTACAGACATAAAAGGAAATGAAGGAGAGGAAATGCACAAAATCTAAGTGCGTAGTCACCTTTGTGACTAAAGAAAGTGTATGTCTATATTTAAAGCACTACCATCCCTGAACGCTTGCTAGAAGCACTGAAGAAGAGACCTGCTGAGTCACTCTAGCGGAGATGCACCATGTGCCATCCTAGAGCCAATGGCATAGAACTTCGCACTGTCAGAGTTCCCCACTCCAGAGCTCTTGCTTCAGGCATGTGGGTAAGTGGAGTGAGCATGCATTTTTAAGTCATGTAATGTCATTATTGTGATACGTTTATATTAGAAATTAAAGAAATAGACAAGAAGAATATATGTTATGAAACATTTGAGGGTTAAAAAAGAATTTAAAGAAAAATGTAACATTACTAATAAGAGCGGGGTGGGGGCAGGTGCCTGGAGGTGATAAAAGGCTCAGCTACTTTGCTTTCATCTTCAACACAAAGGATGCTAGTAGGTTCACCTGATAAATGTTACACAGAATGCGAGAATAAGAATACAATCATAGAATCATAGAACACTAGAACTGGAAGGGGCCTCGAGAGGTCTTCGAGTCCAGTCCCCTGCCCTCACGGAGGACCCAATACTGTCTAGACCATCCCTGATAGATGTCTACCTAACCTGCTCTTAAATATTTCCAGAGATGGAGATTCCACAACCTCCCTAGGCAATTTATTCCAGTGTTAAATCACCCTGACAGTTAGAAAGTTTTTCCTAATGTCCAATCTAAACCTCCCTTGCTGCAGTTTAAGCCCATTGCTTCTTGTCCTATCCTCAGAGGCCAAGGAGAACAATTTTTCTCCCTCCTCCTTGTGACACCCTTTTAGATACCTGAATACTGTTATGTTATCATACTATAAGGTGGGTGCATAACTGGCTGGATAACCAAACGCAGAGAGTAGTTATCAATGGTTCTCAATCCTGCTGGAAAGGTATAACAAGTGGGGTTCCGCAGGGGTCTGTTTTGGGACCGGCTCTGTTCAATATCTTCATCAACGATTTAGATATTGGCATAGAAAGTACGCTTATTAAGTTTGCAGATGACACCAAGCTGGGAGGGGTTGCAACTGCTCTGGAGGATAGGGTCATAATTCAAAATGATCTGGACAAATTGGAGAAATGGTCGGAGGTAAACAGGATGAAGTTTAATAAAGACAAATGCAAAGTGCTCCACTTAGGAAGGAACAGTTTCACACATAGAGAATGGGAAGCGACTGTCTAGGAAGGAGTACGGCAGAAAGGGATGTAAGGGTTATAGTGGACCACAAGCTGAATATGAGTCAGCAGTGTGATGCTGTTGCAAAAAAAGCAAACATGATTCTGGGATGCATTAACAGGTGTGTTGTGAGCAAGACACGAGAAGTCATTCTTCCGCTCTACTCTGCGCTGGTTAGGCCTCAGTTCGAGTATTGTGTCCAGTTCTGGGCACATTATTTCAAGAAAGATGTGGAGAAATTGGAAAGGGTCCAGAGAAGAGCAACGAGAATGATTAAAGGTCTAGAGAACATGACCTATGAAGGAAGGCTGAAAGAATTGGGTTTGTTTAGTTTAGAAAAGAGAAGACTGAGGGGGGACATGATAGCCATTTTCAGGTATCTAAAAGGGTGTCATAAGGAGGAGGGAGAAAACTTGTTCATCTTGGCCTCTGAGGATAGAACAAGAAGCAATGGGCTTAAACTGCAGCAAGGAGGTTTAGATTGGACATTAGGAAAAAGTTCCTAACTGTCAGGGTAGTCAAACACTGGAATAAATTGCCCAGGGAGGTTGTGGAATCCCCATCTCTGGAGATATTTAAGACTAGGTTAGATAAATGTCTATCAGGGATGGTCTAGACAGTATTTGGTCCTGCCATGAGGGCAGGGGACTGGACTCGATGACCTCTCGAGGTCCCTTCCAGTCCTAGTGTTCTATGATTCTATGCCCAATATATAAAATGCAAGGGAAAAAATCCTTATAATTTAAAGGTGCACAAATTAACAGGGACGCCAGAGAGTTAAAACGACAAATACAGGTTGAACCTCTGTGGTCTGAGACTCTCTAGTCCAGCAATATCTGTGATCCAGCAGGACTAGAGAGCCCCAGGCGGGAGAGGCGCTGGAAGCCTGGTGCCAGTGCTGGCAGTGGAGCCAGCCTGGAGCATGGTGGCCAGGCTGAAAGTAGAGCCTGGCCGGGAGCATGGAACCCACCCAGTGACCAGGCTCGTGCTGGACCCTATGGCGCATGCTGTCCGGGGGCGCGGAGCCGGCCCAGAAGCTGGGCCAAGACCCAGCAGCTCATCCCAGCCAGGGGTGTGGAGCCCCCCTGGCAGCCAGGGTTGGACTGGCAGTGCAGCCTAACCAGTAACATGGAGCCCAGCTACCGGGGCCTGTGGCCTAGGGAGCAGGGAGCCTGGCGGCCAGGCTGGTAAAGGAGCCAGGTGGGGGCATGGAGCCTGGAGGGAAGCCCCGCTGTGTCTGCTGATTGACCTCAGAAAATCCTGGAGTCCATCAGCAGAGGGGCTGGAATTGATCTCCCCTGGTCTGGCAAAATCCTGCATTTGGGACTGATCAGGTCCAAAGGGTGCCAGACCAGGGAGGCTCTGTACAGGAAATTAGTGGAAAGAATTTCAAAGGGCTTTTGAGAAGTCTATAACAGGCCATCAAAGAAACTGAAAACCGTAAGATAAGATGAAAAATTCTCTCAGGAACTGAAAAAACGATTGAGATAGGAAGCAAAGAGCAGGAACCAACCATGGTTTCTAAAGACAAAAAGGAAGTTAATAGTGAGGTGCCCTTAATCAGTGCCAGACCTAATGTTCAAGATTTTTTTAGGGTATCTGAAAGCTGCAGAGAACACCACAGGTGAAAAATGCTGATGTACAAAATTGTTTAGGTTAGTAAAAATCAGTGCAAATTTGAGGGACTCCAAAAGCATCTAATAAAATGGAATTACTGGGAAAGCCAATGGCAGATTATATTTAGCATACACAAATACAGTATAATATAAACTGGATGAAATAATTTAGGTTGTGCATGCACACGCACACAGACACACACACACTGATGAGTAATGAATTGGTTGCAACTTCAGGATAAAGATTTAGGTTAGCCATTACTGTGTGACGTTTGATGAAGACACTTGCTCAATGTACTGCAGTGGTTAAAAAATACTGAATCAGATGTGGGGATGTATTCAGAAGGTGACCTCATACTGTAGAAAAATAACATCATTACAATAAGCTCATAGTCTAGCCTCACCTTGCATCTTGCATTATGCACACCTACTCCCCCTAAAACACTCCTCCAGAGCACACTATGTGCTCTCACATACACATAGTGACCATTCTACAGCTGAAGCATCTTCTAGAGAATTCGAGGGTGCCTGATTATGAAGATTAATAGACACTCTTGATATGAAACTTACATTTCTGGGCCTCCTCTGTGTCCCTGTTGGACCGATGAATCCCATCCTGAATTTCATCCAGCCACAGCACAGCTGTCTCATCATGAGTGTCCTAAAAGAAAAGTGGAAAAAAATGATCTCTAGCTGCACATCTAAGACAATTTTGCCTAGTGAAGAAATCTGCGCACACAGAAAAAGTGTCCACACATTAAGTTTCATCCACAGAAGAAAAAAAGCCACATTTCTCTACAGGGTTCCCTCCAAGCTGCATGGCTGCATAGCTGCCTAATAAGCCCCATGCAGGGGCTCAGAGCTACTGCACAGGTATTCCGGCTGCCACTGTCATCCCCTGCTGTGCAGAAGGGGGGATGGGTTGGCAGCAGAAGCCAGTAGCTCTGCCTGCAGGGGGATGGGCTGGCTTCTACTTCTGCCCCACCCCCAACTCCTGACCCCACGTGGGGCTGGAGCAGCCCTCCACCCTTTGGGGATGTTCCAGACTACTGGTTAACTGGTACCCGGTAAACATCATCCAATAAGTCCTCTGCCCGCAGAGGCTGTTCCAGGGTACTGGTTAACCAGTGCCCAGTAAGTATCACCCAATAAGTCCTCTGCCATGGGGGCTGTTCTGGGGAGCGGGGGAGAGGAGTACTGGTTAACCAGTAACTGGTAAGAATCACCCAATAAGCCCTCTGCCCATGGGGGCTGTTTCAGGGTACTGGTTAACTGGTGCCCAGTAAGCATCACTCAGCCGTTCACATCCTTATTCCATACATGGACATAAAAATTAAGGGAACAATGTTCTTCACCAGATACTCTGCATTTGACTGCAGCACAAGAATTAAAACTTCATGTGTGCCTGTGACCAGTAGAGGTTGCTACAGTCACAACTCAAGCAGCTTCTCCTGTCCTCCCATCATCTCATTTTCAAAGATAAACTTAGTGAGGAAGGGGGAGCAACTGATCGAGCTATGCACAATATTAGAATCTAACAAGCAGAGTGCAAAAAGCTCCTGAATTACCACCAATCAGCCTAAAGCCATAGTACCTGGAGGACATTTATTCCCATATTACCAGGCAAACAGACTCAAGTCTATGAACAAAGAAGCTACAAAACATAGTTCTTAAAAAGAATAAAAATTGGTTCCCCCCATCCAAGCTGCAAGGCAAAAAGTATCAAAATGATATTTAACTGGAAGTGCGTTTAAACAGACTTTTAACTAAGCTTCACAACTCTCTTTAACAGGCCATTGTAGACAGGCTGTTCGCCAGACACACTCAACTGTTATGGCTGAACTTGGAACAAAATTAGTCAGCTGTGTTTATCTGCAGGAGACTGAGATGAGGAGAAAGGGGTAGAGGTTTAACAAAGATCCAAATCGTATACATGTAGAACACATGATCCTGCAGCTGCCAAGCAGAGTCTCTCCCCACCCACCATTTGCTTCCTGTAGCTAATTATTAAAATAAGAAGCCACTTCCTTCAACCCTCCCTATACAAACACAATACAGGAAACTCTCAACACCAGCACAAAGTGCACTACAGCCATACAACACTAAGATCCACTCTCCATGGTGGGAAACAGATTGGGAGGTCAGTTCCAAAGGGGTCATTTCCTAACATACCCTGTGAATTTGCTCAATTAACATAATTCTGTAGCTTTGAAATAGGTCACACAATGACTTGGACTTCAGCTAAAAGTCAGCCTGGTCCCAGGAGAATGGTGGAAGGAGAGAAACGGTCCAGGTGAAGGAGGAGGAGGAAGAGGACTTTTCTAGTCCACTCTGACAAAGGTAACAACTTTGCACACTCCAAAATCTGCTAGTAAAAGTAAATCCACAGCATATCAGAATAGCTAGGATGGCTTTGGAAAAAAACACTCAGGCACATGCAGTGAATAACAACTCCCTGATGCTGCTCAGGACCAAATTTACACTAACCCCGCCCCCCCAGTCCTCAACAAGGAGCTTTCTATCTGCTACTCAAGATACACAAACCTGGAAATCCCAGTCAACCCATCATCTCAAGCATTGGCACACTTACAACAGGATTATCTGGCTATATCGACTCCCTTCTCAGACCCTATGCTACCAGCACTCCTAGCTACCTCTGCGACACCACTGACTTCCTGAGGAAACTTCAGAACATCAGTGTTAAGTCACAGGGGCAGGGCCCAACAGGGCTGTGGATTCACTTCAAGACAGAGTCGATTAGGGATAGATAGTTGCTTTTATTAATCTCACTACAAAGACAAACTCAATACTGCCAAATGATTACACAGCTACTACAAAATACAAATCTCACTACATCACTACCATTACAGGCTTAATACTGGCAAATACACAACTACTGCAAACTAATCCAAATAATTAGCATAGGCAAAGCAATACATATAAATGAGCAACAAGCACTTGGAAATGCTTACGCTCTTTCAGATCTGCAGGGAGTTCTGTTCTGGTCACCTCACACCTGGCCACAGTGGACGTGGTTCCAGCTGGGGGACCCAGGGCACCTTCCGAGGGAAAAGGTCTCTGGTGGAATTCCCACAGGGCGGGTCCTCTGGCAGGTTTTATACTCTAGCTGTTTACCGGGTGTACATGTACCTGGCTCAACGCCATTCTTATCACTCTTATGGGCTGAGACCGAGGTCAGACTTGTTTACTGCTCAGTAGTTTCCCAGCTCAAGGCATGGGTTAGAGCTGATAAAGCCCAGCTGCTGTTTGTGCTTGCAGGGTCCCAGGCTATGCTAAGCTGGGTACAGCAGGGATGGAAACTTCCATCCTAGGCCTGCTAAGCTGCAGGACCCACATATGACTCTCATGTGACACTCAGTAATCTACCTGAAAATACCATCCTGGCCACTATGGACATAGAAGCCCTTTACACCAACATTCCACATGAAGACAGATAACAGGCCATCAGAACATCATCCCCAATGACAGCAACGCACACCTGATTATAGAGCTCTATGACTTTGTCCTCACCCACAACTACTTCCGATTCGGAGACAATTTGTATCTTCAAGTCAGCAGCACAGCCGTGGGCACCCGCATGGCACCACAATATGCCAACATCTTTATGGCTGACCTTGAACAATGTTTCCTCAGCTCTCGCCCCCTAACACTCCTACTTTACTTACGCTACATCAATGACATCTTCATCATATGGACCCACGGAAAAGAGACTCTTGAAGAATTTCACAAGGATTTCAACAACTTCCACCCCACCATCAACCTCAGCCTGGACCAGTCCACATGGGAAATCCACTTCCAGGACACTACAGTACAATTAAATAATGGACAAATTTCCACCACCCTATACCGGAAACCCACCGACCGCTACACTTAACTTCATGCCTCCAGCTTCCATCCCAGACACATTTCTCAGTCTATTGTATACAGCCAAGCCCTAAAATACAACCGGATTTGCTCCAAACCCACAGACAGAGACACTCACCTACAGGATCTTTACAGAGCATTCCTAAAACTGAAATACCCACCTGGAGAAGTGAAAAAACAGATTGACAGAGCCAAAAGAGTGCCCAGACATGAACTACTTCAAGACAGACCCAAAAGAGAAAAAGAACGGTTACTTACCTCGTAACTGTTGTTCTTCGAGATGTGTTGCTCATGTCCATTCCATGTAGGCGCGGGCGCGCAGTGTGCACGCGTCGGAGTTTTTTCCCTCAGCAGTATCCGTTGGGCCAGCAGGGAGCCACCTGGAGTGGCGCCGGTATACCGGCCAATATATACCCCTGCTGGCCCCCCGAAGGTAAGTTCCTTCTTACCAGAATACTCCGAAGAAGGGCAGGTGGGTGGGATTTGGAATGGACATGAGCAACATCTCGAAGAACAACAGTTACGAGGTAAGTAACCGTTCTTTCTTCTTGGAAAGATTGCTCATGTCCATTCCATGTAGGTGACTCCAAAGCGGAACCTGAGGAGGAGGGGTTGGAGTTTTAACCTTCCACTGAATGGAGGACCGCCCTGCCCAGGGTGGCGTCCTCTCTGGCCTGATGTGACAACGCATAGTGGTTGGCGAAGGTGTGAACAGAGGACCAAGTGGCAGCCCTGCAGATGTCCAGGATCAGGACCTGCCCTGCGAAGGCTGTGGAGGAAGCCATCGCCCTCGTAGAGTGTGCTGTGAGAGGGGGGGCTGGAACCCCTGCTACAGCGTAGCACTATCCGATGCAAGCAGTGATCCAAGATGATATCCTGTGTGTGGAGAATAGCTGACCTTTTGAGCGTTCCGCAATGGCCACGAAAAGTTGTGACGATTTGCAGAAGGGCTTTGTTCTGTCCGAATAAAAGGCTACGGCCCTCCTGACGTCTAAGGCGTGCAGGGCTTGCTCTTTCCCTGATGCTTGAGGTTTGGGCTAAAACACTGGTAGGAATATGTCTTGAGAGACATGAAAAGACAACACCACTTTGGGAAAGAAGGCAGGGTGGGGACGAAGCCTAACTTTATCCTTAAAGAAAACCGTATGGGGGGATCCAAAGTGAGCACTCTCAGTTCGGACACCCACCTAGCTGACGTGATCGCTATCAGGAGGGATACCTTGTAGGACAGGTGTAGTAGGGAACACATTGCCAGGGGTTCAAACGGGGACCCCATGAGTTTGGAGAGGACCAGGCTGAGGTCCCACTGAGGGATGGGCTGTTGTACATGTGGGTAAAGTCTATCTAGCCCCTTCAGGAACCTGTTTACCATTGGATCGGCAAAGAGGGTCTTTCCCCTGTCTCCCGGGTGGAAGGCGGAGATGGACACCAAGTGAACCTTAATCGAGGAAGAGGAGAGACCCTGCAGCCTGAGGTCTAAGAGGTAGTCTAGGATCGGGGAGATGGGGCCTCCCTCGGGGAAATCCCTTCGTGGGAAGCCCAGATGTAGAACCATTTCCACTTAGCTAGGTATGTAGCCCTAGTGGAAGGTTTCCTACTGCCTAACAGAACTTCCTGAACCCGAGCCGAACACTGGAGCTCCACTGCTGTCAGCCACGGAGCTTCCACGCCATCAGGTGCAGGGAGTGCAGGTATGGGTGGCGAAGCCTGCCGGAGTCCTGGGTGATCAGGTCTGGGAGCAATGGAAGGGGCATGGGCCTCTTGTATGACAGGCTGAGAAGGGCTGAGAACCAGTGCTGTTTGGGCCATGCTGGGGTGATGAGAATTATGGACTCCTTGAACTCCTGTACTCGCAGGAGGACCCTGTGGACTAGCGGGAACGGTGGGAAGGCATACAGTAGGCCCCTGGGCCAAGGGTGGAGGAGTGCGTCTCCTAGGGAGCCCCTTTCCAATCTCATGAGGGAGCAGAACCTTGGGCACTTCTTGTTCTGCCTGGTAGCGAACAGGTCTAGTTGGGGAAACCCCCACTCGCGAAAGATGGAGCAGGCCACGTCCTTCCTGAGGGACCACTTGTGGCCAGAAAAGGCCCTGCTGAACCTGTCTGCTAGGACATTCTGAGAACGGAGGAGGTACGAGGCGATTGGGTGGATATCTGCCCCAATGCAGAGGTCCCACAGGCGAATCGCCTCCTGACACAGGTGAGGAGATCGAGCCCCACCCTGTCTGTTTATATACGACACCGCCGTCGTATTGTCCAATAAGGTAAGGACTGACCTGCCCCTGAGGTGGGGAAGGAAAGCCACACAGGCCAGTCTGACTGCTCGATGTTCCCAGACATTGATATGCAGGGAGAGGTGGTCTCTGGACCACATACCTTGCATTTGCATGTCCCCCAGGTGCACTCCTCAACCAGTGTCTGATGCGTCTGTCATGAGTCAGATGGTTGGTACAGGCCTGGAGAAAGGGACTCCCGCACAGACCTCTTTCTGATGGGTCCACCAGTTCAGTGAGTGGAGGACAGTATTGGGAACCGTCACTACCCTGTCCCACTGGTGGAAAGCCGGGTTGTAAACCCATGCCAGCCACATTTGTAGGGGGTGCATGCAAAGTCTGATGCGTTGCACAACGCATGTGCATGCGGCCATTAGGCCTAGGAGACACATACACACCCTGGCTGTGGTTACTGGGAAGTTTTGCAGTCCCCGGACGGCGGAATCTATCGCCAGAAAGTGAGTCCTTGGGAGGGAGGCCTTTGCCGATGTTGAGTCCAGGTTGGCGCCTACGAACTCTATTACCGGGGTTGGAATTAGAGTTGATTTGTCCTCATTTAGGAGAAGGCCTAGCTCCCTGAAGAGGTTCCGGACCACAGTAATATGGGGCCCACACCTGGTTCTCAGACAGTCCCCTCAGGAGCCAGTCATCTAGATAGGGAAACACCTGAATGCCCCTTCTCCTTAGGGTGGCGGCCATGACTGCCATACATTTGGTGAAGACTCGAGGGGCCATAGAAATACCAAAGGGGAGAACCGTGAATTGATAGTGGTCCATGCCCACCGTAAAGCGGAGGAACCGCTGGTGGTAAGGAGCAATGGAGATGTGGAAGTAGGCATCTTTCAGATCGAGGGCAGCGTACCAGTCTCTGGGGGCTAACGAAGGGATTATAGATGCCAGGGTTACCATCTTGAATTTGGCTTTGACAATAAAGGAGTTGAGGTCTCTGAGGTCCAGTATGAGGCAAAAACCTCCCTTGGCTTTTGGGACAAGGAAATACCGGGAGTAGAACCCCCTGCCCAAGAACTCGGAGGGAACCAGCTCTATGGCTCCCAGAGTGAGGAGGTGGAGAACCTCCTCCCGTAGGAGAGGCTTGTGAGAGGGGTCCCTGAAAAAGATGAGGTTGGGGCGTGGGAAGGGGGGGCCGAATGGGATGGTATATCCCCCTTCCACTATTTCCAGGATCCATTGGTCCAATGTAAACGAGCGCCAGGCCTGGAGAAAATGGAATAAACTGTCTCGGAAGGTAAGTGGGGAGATTGGCATGTTGCTCTCGGGCGTCCCATCAAAATCCCTGGCGAGGGCCAGAGGGTTTGTTAGATGGGCCCTGGTCCTGGTCTTGAGCAGGTCAGGGCTGGCGATTACCGTTCCTCCCATTGCCACTTCTACTCCTGTGGCAGGGGAAGTCAGGACGCAGGGCCTGTTGGGGCAGTCTGAGAGTGTTCCTGCCCGAGAACGAGCACCTCTGGGTGGCCGTTGTGTGCATGCTCAAGGACTTCAGTGTGGCACGAGTGTCCTTGAAGCCATGGAGGCGCTGTTCCATCTGTTCAGAGAACAGCGAGGGGCCCTCGAAGTGGAGGTCCTGGATGGTATTTTGGAGCTCCGGGGGCACCCCAGACCCCAGTAGCTGCGGTGCAGGACTACTCCCGTGGCCATGGCGCGGGCAGCAGCATCGGCCGCATCGAGGGCTCCCTGTAGTGCTGCTCTAGAGATTGCCCTTCTCTCCTCATGGAGGGCCTTGAACTCCGGATGGGAGTCCCTTGGGAGCAGATCTATAAATCTGTCCATGGAGGCCCAAGTATTGTACGCGTACCGTGACAGCAGGACCTGCTGGTTGGCAATACGGAGCTGAATGCCCCCGGACGCGTAGGCCTTCCTGCCCAAAAGGTCTGTCTTTTTGGCCTCCTTGTTCTTGGGGGTGGCCGCTGGTTGCCCCGGTCTCTCCTCTGGTTGATCGCTTGCACCACCAGCGATCCCGGAGGTGGGTGGGAGAACAGATACGTGTTGCCCTCCTGAGGCACGAAATATCTCTTCTTGGCCCTTTTATCTGTTGGCGGTATGGAGGCCGGGGTTTGCCAGAGGGCCTTGGAGATCTTAGTCACTGTTTTATTAATTGGTAGGGCCACTCTGGTGGGGGCATCAGACTGGAGGATATCGACCGTGTGATCAGAATCCTCGCACACCTTCTCAGCTTGGACCCCCAGGCTCTGTGCCAGTCGGCAGAGGAGGTCCTGGTGGGCTCTGGTGTCCATAGAAGGCATGGATGGAAGGGTGTCCCCTAAGGCCTCGTCCGGGGAGGATGATGATGACCCCTTTTGGGTCACCTCCGAAGTGCGATGGGGCTTGCGAAGACCCCGATACCGATGGCAGTGGTGGCTGGCCTGGAGGAGCGCCGCTTCCCCATGGTCTTGGGGAAGCCTGACCGGGAGGTAGTGAATGCATCGGCGTAGGAGATTGAACCAGGGGGGTCACTGATGGAGGGGCCTGAGGCCCCGAGATAACTGAGCCTGCCCTGGAAGGATCCGCACCCTGGCTCTGATGGTAGGCCCAAGGGGTCCAGAATGGCCACTGACCCAGAGGTTGCAGGGCCCATGTTTGTTGCATCATAGGCACTGGAACTGGCTGTGCCCACTGCTATTGACTGAGTGCCGTGGACGGTGCGACACGGTGGTACTGTGCCGGTGCCCGGGCCCGGTGCCGTGTCTTGTGCCGCATCCCGTACCGGGGTCAGTGCTGAGGTCGGTGCCGAAGTTCCGGGTTGCACTGGATGGCGTTTTCTGGAGTCCTGGACTACTTCGTCGGACGTCCTTGATGGTGGTCGGGGCCGGCCGTTCCCATGGCCTCTGGCAGGAGTTGGTGTCGGGGGGAGGCGAAGGGGACAACTCAATTAAGACCCTGGCCGCCTCAAAGGCCTCCGGGGTGGAGGGTTCCGGAAAGTCCCCTAGTGGACTGGGCTCTCTGCGTGGGGATAAGCGTCCACCCAACCGAGATGGTCCAGGTTCGGCGCCTGATAGTGCCACATGCCCAGCTGAAGGGCGCATGGAGGGCACGCGCCTTGGAGGCGATCTACCTCTGTTAGGCCTCTTCTTCTTCTGCAGCACCCGGGACTGCGACCGGTGCCAAGGCCCGTACAGTGCTGGGGAGGCACGAGAGAGTGCCGAAGCCTCCTGCACCGACGCCAGTGCGCTCTAAGAAGCCGACACCAGTGCCGGTCTTAGGGCTGCCTCCATGAGAATGATTTTGAGGCACGATTCTCTCTCGCGCTTTGTGCAGGGCTTAAAAAAGCTTTGCAAATTTTTCAGGCCTCTGAAAGATGGGCCTCTCCCAGGCACTTCAGGCAGGACGAATGTGGATCGCCGCAGGGCACGGGCCGGTGGCACTTTTTGCAAGGTTTGAACCCTTGCAGTCTGGGCATGGCCCGCAGCGGGCGCACAGCGCGCTGCAGCGGCAAACAAAGCAGATACTCTCTAATTTAATTTACAACTATTAATGGGTAATCAACTGATAGCAGGTAACAAAGAACTACTTAAGTGCTAGCAGTGATTGCTTTAGCAGGAGCTGAGGGGATGTTTCAACGACCGTCACAGCAGTAAGAAGGAACTGAGAGGGCAGGGGACCAGCAGGGGTGTATATCGGCCGGTATACCGGCACCACTCCAGGGGGCTCCCTGCTGGCCTGACGGATACTATCGCTGAGGGAAAAATCTCCGACGATGCGTGCACACTGCGCGCCCACGCCTACATGGAATGGACATGAGCAATCACTCGAAGAACAACAGAATTCCACTTGTCATTACCTACAGTCCACAACTCAAACCCCTCCAATGCATTATCCAGAGTCTACAACCCATCTTGGAAAATGATCCCTCACTCTCAGAGGCCTTGAGGGAAAGGCCTATTCTCGCTTACAGACAACCCCCCAAACCTGAAACAAATTCTTTTCGGTAACCATGTGTACTGGTGCGTCAGGGTTCCCCAGACTCCTGCACCCCCGTAATGGCACGAACAGACTCCACCAGCCAGTAGAATAGAGGGAGTTTATTGCTTCTCCAGAATACAGCACAGCCTAGATGTAATCTGGTTACAGGGCAGGCCTAGGATGCCTCAGCCCCCCTTGAGGTGGGGGAGACTGGGCCCCTAAATCCCAGCCCCTTGCTTAGGCTGCTTCCCCCATGATACCAGACAGAAACTAAAAACGTCCCTTCCAGCCCTGCCCCCCAGCCAGGGCTGGCCTCGCCCTCCTTCCTTTGTCTCTCTCCCTGGGAGCCAACTGGTCGGACAGGTTGGGAGCCCCTTGCATAATGACTCATCCCCTGTCCTGCTGGGCTGTGCTACAAATAGCCGCCAGTGGAGGTCACCCACAGCCCACTGCCCAGCATAGCATCCAGCAAGGTACCAACACTACATCACACCATGCTACACAGCTACATCATAAGCATTCAGGAACCCAGCCCTGCAATCAGTGTCTGTGCCAACTTTGCCCACATATCTATACAAACGAATTCATCACTGGAGCAAACCTCATCAGCCACCAAATCAGGGGCTCATTTAACTGCACATCCAGTAATGTGATCTATGCCATCAAATGCCAGCAATGCCCCACTGCAATATATATTGGACAAACTGGACAGTTCCTACAGGAAAGAATTAATAGACACAAATCAGATATCCGAACAGGGAACATACAGAAACCTGTTGGTGAACACTTTAACCTACCTGGACACACATTGAAAGATCTCCAAGTTGCTGTTTTGTTACAGACCAATTCCACAAGCCAAATACAGAGAGAAGGATTGGAACTACAATTCATTCACAAGTTTAATTCTCATGCTCAGGGCTTGACAAGTGGCGGCGAGCCCTGCTCGCCAGCCACGCGGTTTGGCATGCTGCGCATGCGCTGATCGCGCTGTGGCGCCGTGCTGGGCTAAAATCTACTCACCATAGGCGAGTAGATTGCCGTAATTGTCGAGCCCTGCTCATGCTAATGGTTTAAATCAAGATACCGCATGGCTGGGGAATTATGAACCAACCAAACAATGAAGGTGACAATGGTTCTTTATATCCGTGTAGAATCTGGTTTTAGTTCTCTTTCTCTCTAATTGCTAACTAATGGTTCTTATGTGCCTCTTAACTATTTATTTTTAGGTGCTAATAGACTATCTGTTGTTTTCCAATTTTTCCAGTTAAATACACACTCAGCTTTCTCTTTGATACTTATCTACCCTCTGCCTCTTTTTGTCCCTCCTTCCAATTTTTTCCTCCTTCCCCTTCCCCCCTCTTCTTCCCTCATTTATTTTGGTTTTGGACATCCAACACCACTCTGGTCATCTGAAGAAGTGGGCTGCATCCATGAAATCTCATGATCCCATCTACATGTTTTGTTAGTCTATAAAGTTCTAACAGACTATTTGTTGTTTTTTAAGCAAGGAAACCGTTACTCTTTAGTTATGGAAACAGACCTTGCTTATAATGTCTCCTCTAAAAACTTCCACATGTACTGGAAAGTGTCAGCTATGCATACAGTATCCCACCATTTAAGGAGAAACTAAGTGACTATTATTCATGACAAACAATCAGTCCAAGATGCACACATTCACCATCAAATACTACGCAGGTTGAAGATTTTCACTAATTTCCATCTATACTGTAGTCTAATAGTTCCATTTCCAAAATTACTCCAAGTGCTGCTCACAGGGAGCCTGAAGCTGAGAGAATGCCCAAATAAGGCAATATCACCCCAACTGCAGTTACCAGCCCAGCCTGGCACAAGTTCCCAGCACACTAAAAGGAGCTCATTATTTCACATTTGACTCAGCAAAAGGAAATGATTCAACCCCAGAAGAGTTCCGGAGAAGTTTTAACCCTTTCAGGACTATCATTTGTACTAATTATTTGTGCAATTAGCTCAAAGTTTACATTTGTACAAAACTACTGCTGAGCTCAACATAGGTCTTGGGTTCATAGAATTCTAGGTCTGGAAGAGACCTCAGGAGGTCATCGAGTCCAGCCCCCTACCCAAAACATGACCAATCCTAACTCAATCATCCCAGCAAGGGCTTCGTCAAGCCAGGACTTAAAAACCTCTAGAGATGGGGATTCCACCCCCTTCCCAGGTAACCCATTCCAGTGCTTCACCATCCTTCACCATCCTCCCTCACCATGTAAGGAACAAATCATGTCAAACCAATCTGATAGCTTTCTTTGATAGGATCACGAGTCTTGTGGATAAGGGAGAAGCAGTGGATGTGGTATACCTAGACTTTAGTAAGGCATTTGATACGGTCTCGCATGATATTCTTATCAATAAAACTACGCGCAAATACAACTTAGATGGGGCTACTATAAGGTGGGTGCATAACTGGCCGGATAACCGTACTCAGAGAGTAGTTATTAATGGTTCACAATCCTGCTGGAAAGGCATAACAAGTGGGGTTCCGCAGGGGTCTGTTTTGGGACCGGTTCTGTTCAATATCTTCATCAATGATTGAGATACTGGCATTGAAAGTACGCTTATTAAGTTTGTAGATGATACCAAGCTGGGACGGGTTGCGACTGCTCTGGAGGATAGGATCATAATTCAAAAAGGATCTGGACAAATTGGAGAAATGGTCGGAGGTAAACAGGATGAAGTTTAATAAAGACAAATGCAAAGTGCTCCACTTAGGAAGGAACAATCAGTTTCACACATACAGAATGGGAAGCGACTGTTCAGGAAGGAGTACGGCAGAAAGGGATCTAGGGGTTATAGTGGACCAAAAGCGTAATATGAGTCAGCACTGTGATGCTGTTGCAAAAAAAAGCAAACATGATTCTGGGATGCATTAACAGCTGCGTTGTGAGCAAGACACGAGAAGTCACTCTTCCGCTCTACTCTGCGCTGGTTAGGCCTCAGTTGGAGTATTGTGTCCAGTTCTGGGCACCCGCATTTCAAGAAAGATGTGGAGAAATTGGAGAGGATCCAGAGAAGAGCAACAAGAATGATTAAAGGTCTAGAGAACATGACCTATGAAGGAAGGCTGAAGGAACTGGGTTTGTTTAGTTTAGAAAAGAGAAGATTGAGAGGGGACATGATAGCAGTTTTCAGGTATCTAAAAGGGTGTCCTAAGGAGGAGAGAGAAAACTTGTTCATCTTGGCCTCTGAGGATAGAACAAGAAGCAATGGGCTTAAACTGCAGCAAGGGAGGTTTAGGTTGGACATTAGGAAAAAGTTCCTAACTGTCAGGGTGGTCAAACACTGGAATAAACTGCCCAGGGAGGTTGTGGAATCTCCATCTCTGGAGATATTTAAGAGTAGGTTAGATAAAATGTCTATCAGGGATGGTCTAGACAGTATTTGGTCCTGCCTTGAGGGCAGGGGACTGGACTCGATGACCTCTCAAGGTCCCTTCCAGTCCTAGTATTCTATGATTCTAGGGAAATAGTATTTCCTAATATCAACCTAGACCTTCCTCACTGCAACTTGAGACCATTGCTCCTCATTCTGTCATCTGTCACTACTGAGTACAGCCTCTCTCCATCCTCTTTGGAACCTCCCTTCAGGAAGTTGAAGGCTGCTATCAAATCCCCCCTCCTTCTTCTCTTCTGCAGACTAAATAAGCCTAAATCCCTTAGTCTCTCCCCATAGGTCACGTGCTTCAGCCCCCTAATCATTTTGGTTGCCATCAGCTCGACCCTCTGCAATGCGTCCACATCCTTTCTGTAGCGGGGGACCCAGAACAGGACGCAATACTCCAGATGTGGCCTCACCAGTTCAGAATAAAGGAGAATAATCACTTCTCTAGATCTGCCGGAAATGCTCTTCCTAATGCACCCTAATATGCCATTCACCTTCTTGGCTACAAGGGCACACTGTTGACTCATATCCAGCTTCTCATCCACTGTAATCCCCAGGTCCTTTTCTGCTAAAGGAATGTTAATGGGTAACCAGTTACCCAGTACCTGGGGAGCAGCCCACCAGGCCACTGCACCCGGAACAATAGTTGTGGTACAGGACCCCTTTGTGCTAGATACTATTCAAAGAAAACACACACAAAAATTCCTGCCCCAAAAGCTTGTAATCTAAGTATAAGATAGACAACAATTGGATATAGACAGGGAAATACAAGGAAACAATGAGACCATATTGGCATGCATGGCTACAAGGGCACACAGTTGATTCATATCCAGCTTCTCATCCACTGTAATGTCCAGGTCCTTTTCTGCAGAACTGCTACTTAGCCAGTCGGTCCCCAACCTGTCACAATGCCTGGGATTCTTCCATCCCAGGTGCAGGACTTTGTACTTCTCCTTGTGGAACCTCACTGCAACTTGAGTTTCTTTTGGCCCACTCCTCTAATGGTCTGTAAGGCTTGCTCCAAGGCGCAGTGTAGACATACCCAGAAAGATTAACCTGCCCACTACATCTGAGTGTCCAATTTGAGACCCCCTGTCAGCAATTTTACTTACAGTTTTGAGTGTTCAGCACTTTTGCAAAGCAGACTCCAGATTTCAATTACAGCAGCCAGTAAATGAGGAATACATGTTACCAGTCATCTGTCAAAAGTTTGATTTAAATGACTTGCCAAGCACCACAAAGGAACTCCGTGTTAGAAGCTGAAATACAACCCAGTTCTTCACAATGACATTCAAACGGCTTAACCAAGAGATCATCCCTTCTCTTCGTGCAGCTCCCTGCCTCATTCATAGAAGCCCAGGACTAGAAGGGATCTTCAGAGGTAATCTAACTCCAGTTCCCTACATTCATGGCAGGACTAAGTATTACCTAGACCATTCCTGACAGGTGTTTCTCTAACCTGTTCTTAAAAATCTTCAGAGATTGCCTGGGAGGGGGTGGGGGTGCAATTTACTCCAGTGCTTAACCATCCTGACAGTTAGGAAGATTTTCCTAATGTCCAATCTAAACATTCCTTCCTGCAATTTAAGCCCATTGCTTCTTGTCCTATCATCATATGTTAAGGAGAATAATTTTCTCCCTCTTCCTTGTAACTACATCTTAGGTACTTGAAAATGGTACTCATGTCTCCTCTCAATTTTCTGTTTTCCAAACTAACTAAATCCAGTTCTTTCAATCTTCCCTCATAGACCATGTTTTCTAGACTTTTTAATCGTTTTTGTTGCACTTCTCTGGATTTTCTCCAGTTTGTCTACATCTTTCATGAAATGCGGCTCCCAAACCTGGACACATAAGAACATAGGAACAGCCATACTGGGACAGACCTAAGGTCCATCTAACTCAGTATCCTACTGACTGACAATGACCAATGCCAGGTGCCCAAAAGGGAATGAACAGAACAGGGAATAATTAAGTGATCCATCCCATGTTGCTGTCACAGACTTGTGGGGAATCTCTGGGCCCTGCACCCCTATCTGCAGCCAGATGTGACTCTCAACCAGCAAGTAGAACAGAAGGTTTATTTGTTGACAGGGATACACAGTAACACAGAGTTGCTGTTAACACAGGAACCAGAAGCACTCAGTACAATCCAACTTGGGAAGAAGGGGGCCCAGAGCCAGCAACCTGGACAGCGCCCCCTTGCCTCCCCCGCATCCTAAGCCTGCCAAGAGAAATCACACACACATTCAGCAACTGGTTCCACCCTGCAGGCAGCCCCGCCTCCTCCTTTGTCCAGCTTCCAGGGCAAAAAGGTGTCGCCTGATGTCATCTGGTTACTCCCCTGACCTAGGCTCGGGTTATAAAAGAGCCTTAGGTATCGTTCAGGAGCTTCAGGGGTTAGCCGAGTTAGTCTGTTACAGAAAAAAAAAACAACGAATGGTCTGGTAGCACTTTATAGACTAAAAAACATGTAGATGGTATCATGAGCTTTCGTGGGCACAGCCCACTTCTTCAGATGACCAGAGTTATGAGTTATAACTCCACTTCCTCAGATGACCGGAGTTATAACTCATAACTCTGGTCATCTGAGGAAGTGGACTGTGCCCACGAAAGCTCATGATACCATCTACATGTTTTTTAGTCTATAAAGTGCTACCAGACCATTCGTTGTTTTTTTAGGTATTGTTGGGTATGTGCAAAGATGGGGCAGCCTTCCCCTTGGTGAGACTCACACCCAAAACTCCCATCGCCATGGGCACTGGTGCAATGCCCAAGGAAACTGAAGCAGTACACACACACACAGTTGCCACAGAACAGCAGAAATCACATACAACTTAACAAAGGAAACAGAGTGAACACAATCCCCACTATGTCACAGTTGCCCATTCCCAGACTTTGACAAACAGACAGCCATTAATGGACCTATCCTGAACAAATTCATCCAGCTCTAGCTTTCTGAACCCTGTTAAAGACCTGGCCTAGAAGCAAGAGGAAGACCAAGGACAGGGTAGGCCCATTGATCAGCGAGGAGGGGGAAACAGGAAATTTGGAAATGGCAGAGATGCTTAATGACTTCTTTGTTTCAGTCTTCACCGTGAAGTCTGATGAAGGAATGCCTAACATAGTGAATGCTAGTGGGAAGGGGGTTAAGTTTAGACGATAAAATAAAAAAAGAACAAGTTAAAAATCACTTAGAAAAGTTAGATGTCTGCAAGTCACCAGGGCCTGATGAAATGCATCCTAGAATACTCAAGGAGCTGATAGAGGAGATATCTGAGCCTTTAACTATCATCTTTGGAAAATCATGGAAGACAGGAGAGATTCCAGAAGATTGAAAAGGGGGAAATATAGTGCCCATCTATACAAAGGGAAATAAAAACAACCCAGGAAACTACAGACCACTCAGTTTAACTTCTGTGCCAGGAAAGATAATGGAGCAAGTAATTAAGGAAATCATCTGCAAACTCTTGGAAGATAATAAGGTGATAGGGAACAGCCAGCATGGATCTGTAAAGAACAAATCATGTCAAATCAATCTGATAGCTTTCTTTGATAGGATCACGAGTCTTGTGGATAAGGGAGAAGTGGTGGACGTGGTATACCTAGACTTTAGAAAGGCATTTGATATGGTCTCGCATGATATTCTTATCAATAAATTAGGCAACTTATCAACAACTTAGATGGGGCTATTATAAGGTGGGTGCATAACTCGCTGGATAACCGTACTCAGAGAGTAGTTATTAACTGTTCACAATCCTGCTGGAAAGGAGTAACAAGTGGGGTTCCGCGGGGGTCTGTTTTGGGACCGGTTCTGTTCAATATCTTCATCAATGATTGAGATATCGGCATACAGAGTACGCTTATTAAGTTTGCAGATGATACCAAGCTGGGAGGGGTTGCAACTGCTTTGGAGGATACGATCATAATTCAAAAGGATCAGGACAAATTGGAGAAATGGTCTGAGGTAAACAGGATGGCTACGTCTAGACTGGCATGATTTTCCGCAAATGCTTTTAACGGAAAAGTTTTTCTGTTAAAAGCATTTGCGAAAAAGCGTCTAGATTGGCACGGGCGCTTTTCCGCAAAGCACTTTTGCGGAAAAGTGTCGTGCCAATCTAGACGTGCTTTCTAAAAAGCCCGATCGCCATTTTTGCGATCGGGCTTTTTGCAGAAAACAAATCTGAGCTGTCTACACTGGCCCTTTGGCGCAAAAAGGACTTTTTGCCCAACGGAGCATATATATTTCCGCAAGAAGCACTGATTTCTTACAGGAAGTCAGTGCTTGCAGAAATTCAAGCGCCAGTAAACAGCTGGCAAGTTTTTCCGGAAAAGCGGCTGATTTTCCAGAAAAACTGGCCAGTCTAGACACAGTGGATGAAGTTTAATAAGGACAAATGCAAAGTGCTCCACTTAGGAAGGAACAATCAGTTTCACACATACAGAATGGGAAGCGACTGTCTAGGAAGGAGTACGGCAGAAAGGGATCTAGGGGTTATAGTGGACCACAAGCTAAATATGAGTCAACAGTGTGACGCTGTTGCAAAAAAAGCAAACATGATTCTGGGATGCATTAACGGGTGTGTTATGAGCAAGACACAAGAAGTCATTCTTCCGCTCTACTCTGCGCTGGTTAGGCCTCAGTTGGAGTATTGTGTCCAGTTCTGGGCACCACATTTCAAGAAAGATGTGGAGAAATTGGAGAAGGTCCAGAGAAGAGCAACAAGATTGATTAAATGTCTAGAGAACATGACCTATGAAGGAAGGCTGAAAGAATTGGGTTTGTTTAGTTTGAAAAAGAGAAGACTGAGAGGGAACATGATAGCAGTTTTCAGGTATCTAAAAGGATGTCACAAGGAGGAGGCAGTAACCTTGTTCTTCCTGGCCTCTGAAGATAGAACAAGAAGCAATGGGCTTAAACTGCAGCAAGGGAGGTTTAGGTTGGACATTAGGAAAAAATTCCTAACTGTCAGGGTGGTTAAACACTGGAATAAATTGCCTAGGGTGGTTGTGGAATCTCCATCTCTGGAGATATTTAAGAGAAGGTTAGATAACTCAGGGATGGTCTAGACAGTATTTGGTCCTGCCATGAGGGCAGGGGACTGGACTCGATGACCTCTCGAGGTCCCTTCCAGTCCTAGTATTCTATGATTCTATGATTCATAATACTGTAAGGCGTTCCACAAGTTAAGTGTGCATTGTGTGAAGAAATACTTCCTTTTGTTTCTTTTAAACCTGCTACCTATTCATTTCATTTGGTGTTTCCTAGTTTGTGTGTTATAGGAGCAAGTAAACAACTTTTCCTACACAAACCATAATTTTATCAACTTCTAACATATCTCCCCTTAGTCTCCTCTTTTCTAATATGAAAAGTCCAAGTTTTATTAATGTCTTCTCCTATGGCAGCTGTTCCATACCCTTCATCATTTTTGTTGCCCTTTCCAATTACAAGATACCATTTTTGAGATGACACAATCACATCTATACGCAGTATTCAAGATGTAGGCGTACCATGGTTTTATATAGAGCAGTGGTCCCCTAGCTTTTGGGGCTGCCGGGCGCCCAGGGCCGGGGCCACTCACACACCGCGTGTCCGGGGGCGGGGCTGTGCATGTGCCGTGCGCCCGGGGCCGGCACCGGCATGTGCCACGCGTCCGGGGCAGGGGCCGCCCATGCCCCACATGCCCGGGGCCGGCACCGCGCATGTGCCACGCGCCCAGGGGCGGGGCCAGCCCAAATTGTTCGGCGGGCGCACATAAATGGCCCGGCGGGTGTCATGGCGCCCGCGGGCACCGCGTTGGGGACCACTGATATAGAGGCAATAAGGTATGTTTTGTCTCATGCTCTATCTCAAATATACAATACTACAGTTGAGGCCTAATCAGTGCAGAACAGAGCAGAAGAATTACCTCCTTCCTAAATGAAGCACTCTGCATTTGTCCTTATTGAATTTCATCCCATTTATCTCAGATCATTTCTCCAGTTTGTTCAGATCATTTTAAATTTTAATACCATCGACCTAAACTACTGCAACCCCTCCCAGCATGATATCCTCCATAGACTTAATTAGTGTACTCTGTATGCCATTATGTAAATAACTGATGAATATATCAAACAGAACTGGATTCTGAACTGATCCCTGCAGGACTCCACTCCCTATGCCCTTCCAGCAGAACTGTACACCATCAATTCTCTCTACACTTTCCATCTTTTGGAAAAAATGAACCAGGATCCCACAGAAAACAATCTCTTTTTGTAAGAATCCTGAGTCACTCTCCATCCTGTGCATAGAATGAGGCAGAGGAACAAAATACAGTAAAACTCCGATAGTCCGGCACCCAACTGTTCGGGCACTCCCATTACTCCGGCATCAAAATGTCAAGCGCTCCTGTCCAGCTGATTAAAAAGCCTGCCGCTCAGCACGCGTGCTGGCTGTACAGTGCTGGCTGTACCGTGACCGCGCATAAGGTGTGTGTGGGGGGCGGGGGTGGGTGGAGTGGGATCGTGTTACAGTATGGAGAAGAGCGTTTTGCTTCAGCGAAGGGGAAAGGAGAGGGGAGGAGATCAGGTTCCAGCAGGGAGAAGGAGAAGCGAAGAGGAAGGAGAGGGGAGGGGGAAGAGAATCAGGTTACAGCAGGGAGGAGAAGCGAAGAGGAAAGGGGAGGGGAGAGGGAGGGAGATTGTGTCCCAGCCAGCTGTTAAGCCGTGCAGCTGTACCAGGACCTCCTGAGACACCGGCATATCTGATAATACGGCACCACCTAGGTCCCAAAGGTGCCGGATTATCAGAAGTCTACTGTAGTACGCGATCATTAAATTAAGGGTGATATCATAATGCATATGCATAAGGAGACCAAAACAGGCTGCATAAGCAATCTTAATTTTGGCATGTTTTAGTTTTGATTACTTGACTTCGCAATGTTAACTTTAGTGTTTAATTAAATAGAATGACATAAAACATGTCAGCAGGGAAAGACTGAGTAGGAGTTGGGAGGTTGTATTACCCCTCTGGTATTGGCGCAACTGCTACTCGATTCTACACTTTAAGAAGGATATTGAAAAACTGGAGAGGATTCAGAGAAGAGCTAAAAGAATGATTTATGGTCTGGAAAGTCTGCAACACAGTGAGAAAGAAAATAGTTCAATCTATTTTTCTTGCTAAAGATGGTGTCAAGAGAAGATATGATCACAGTTTACATGTACTGGGAAGATATTTAATACCAGAGGGTTTTTTAATCAAGGGAGATAAGGCAGAACAAGATCCACTAACAAAATGAAAATTTGGAAGTGAGCATATTTAACTACTCTTTACAGTTTACAAAAGAATGTGGTAAGCTATCCATCAGGTGGAAAAATGTAATTCAAGACTGGATGTCTTTCCAAAAATCTCTTGTTCATCCATAAATTATTGGGCTTGTTGCAGGGATTACAGAGTGAAAATTCCATTGCCTATGTTACATCAGATATCCAATGAGGTCAGTGATTTTCAAAATATGGGTTGTGACCCAGAACTGGGTTACAGAAGGTAAGCACTAGGTCGCTTTGCTCTATGGTGACCAGGTGACTAACAGGTGTGCTAAGGCAGGTTTCCTGCCTACCCTGGCACCATGGACAGTACCATGCTCCAGAAATAGTCAGCAGCAAGTCTGGCTCTTGTGCGGGGGGAGGTTGCAGTTCTGCAAACTGCTCCCACCCCAAGCATCAGTTCTACACTTCCTGGCCAATGGGAGCTGGGGAAGGATGGTGCCTGAGTTGAGAGCTCTGCGCACTTCTGCTCAGGAGCCGGACCTGCTGTTGGCTGCTTCTGGGGGTGAACTTAAGAACTGCCATACTGGGTCAGACCAAAGGTCCATCTAGCTCAGTATCCTGTCTGCCCACAGTGGCCAATGCAGCAAGGCCCACTATGCCAGGAAAGGTAGGAAGGCTGCCTTAGCATCCCCACTGCACCGCTGACCAGGGGGCAGCCAGAGGCAAGCCCAGGCCCCAACTGTGTGCCCCAACATCCCTACCCCAGCAATGAGTCTCATCCCCAAACCCAGAGCTCTCTCCTGCATCTCAAATCCATCATCCCCAGCCCCACGGCAGAGCCCACATTCTAGTCAAAAGACATAATTATGCTGGGTCGCAGGTATCAACAATTTTCTTCAACTGGGTCATCAGAAAAAACATTTGAAAATCACTGAACTAGGTGAACATAATTGTCCCGCTTGAGCTTAAAAATCCATGAAAATTGCAGGTTCTGAGAAGTTATAAATCCAGGGATTTGGGGTCTGTGCACTTACTGCACACTGAAGGATCTCACATCTGAAAATTACCCAAAAGTCTGTGCGATCTCTTAACAACAGTGCTGCACACTACAGAATCCATGCTCCAGGAGTCCCAAAATGCATTAGTACTACCCCTATTGCATGTACGGAAGTGAAGCAATAACGAGAGATGCAATGATCCATTGCACACAATCAGTATGTCTGCAAAGGTTTCCTTGGTTTATGGCGACATCCAGCTTGAGATTGCCAAACTATTTTGCTTTAGTATAGACTAACCTCGAAGTTTCAAAATATCAAACTGCCTGAAAACTGCTTCACTGATGCCAGCACTACTAGCTACCATAATCACACAACAGATCATGCTAGGCTACAACCATTCCGCAGAGAACTGTTTAATATCACTCACCTGTGCTTTTTCCCTCTTGGCTCGGATCAATGTGTCCTGGTAGTGCTGCGCTACCTTTGGGGATACCCCCTCCAGTTTTGCTGCAGGGATCTGTAAGGCTTGAAGGGTCTTTCTGGTGTCTCCTTCGTCCAGAGCTTCATTAATAAGACCAATTGCTAAAATCCCTAGAAAACAAAGAATACAAAGGACAACTTCTGGTCAGCAGAAGATCACAAAGAAATATGTGACAGAGCTGAATGGCTAGAGTCCTTATTAAAGCCGATGTCAGTGGAGAATCATCATGACATTTTCAACACAAACTCAGTTTTGGCTGGTGAAGACAGCTATCCTATTTCCTCACATGTGTAGTGCCCAATTAATGCTCTAGATACTGTACAAAAAGCAAAATGCTCAATGGCTCCACAAAATCACAATGTGAAAAATAATAAGAATCCTATGGCATACGCTCGCATCAGATGATCACCATGCTCTTTCTGGGTGCTCTCAACACCCAGGAGCAAAGCTACCTCAAAACCAATTCCATCAACTCTTACTAGGGACTGCATACACAGTGATACCACCATCAACAGTGCCAAGTGCCAAGCAGCTAACAGATCCAATAAAATCCATATGGGTACTTCATCTGTGTGATGGTTTAAAAACCTAAGCACAAAACCAAAAACTTTCTGTATCTCTTTTGCACGTTTAATTTAAAAACAAAACAAAACAAAACTGTATTTCAGAAGCTAAGTGTTTCTATGTTATTAGTCCTCCCTACAGAGGAGCCTTCAGGCTAATTTAGGGGGGAAAGTCATAAAATGAAAACAAACTTAAAAAACAGGAAAAATTAGCTTTGCACACTTTCTAAAGAAGTCATTGACCATATGAAGTAAGAATGGTTCTTTGAGATGTCCCCCCCCATAGGTTCTCTAATATAGATGTGCTTATGTCCCCATGCTACTGACTGGAGAACTCTGGTAGCAGTGTCCATTAGGCCTGCACATGCACTTACCTGCCTCATACTGATCTCAAGACGAGCCAACATGGGTGAGCAACCCCCTTCCCCTCCATTCCTTTTCTACCAGAGTCATAAGCAAGAAGTCCAATTAGACCCGAGGAGAGTGGATTGTGGAGCACCCACAGGGGGAGACATCTCAAAGAGCCACAAGGTGAGTAACTCGCACTACTACTCTGAAGAGTCATAGAATCATGAAGCCTAGGGCTGGAAGAGACCTCAGGAGTCACTGAGTCCAGCCCCCTGCCTAAAGCAGAACCAATCCCAATTAAATCATCCCAGCCAGGGCTTTGTCAAGCCAGGACTTGAAAACCTCTAGGGATGGAGATTCCACCACCTCCCAAGGGAACCTATTCCAGTGCTTCACCACCCTCCTAGTGAAATAGTTTTTCCTAATATCCAGCCTAGGCTTCCCCCACTGTAACTTGAGACCATTGCTCCTTGTTCTGCCATCCGTCACTACCGAGAACAGCCTATGGGTGCATGAGAAAGAATTAATGGACACAAATCAGATATCTGAAAAGGCAACACACAGAAACCTGTTGGGGAACATTTTAACTTGCCTGGGCACTCATTAATGGATCTCAAAGTCACCGTATTTTTTCAGGCTAATTTCACAAGCCAACACTACAAGGAAGCCTTAGAACTTAACTTAATTTACACATTTAATTCCTATAAACAGAGGTATGAATAAAGACACTGGCTGGATAACCCACTACTTTCCACATCCTAATGACATAAAAAGCCAAACAATGGTTACTTAAAAACAGTTAGTACCTTCTCTATCAGCTTCATGTAGCCTGGACACACCAATTCAGTGTTTCTCCACCAATGGTACGAGTACCCTGAGGGGTCCTCGAGAGAAGTCGGGGAGGGGCGGGGGCGGGGAGGAACCTCAACACAACTGAAATTTGGAGAAAACTGAATTTTTGTTTTTAAGTTTTACATCCCAAAATTTCATTGCCCACCCAGCTATGATTACATTGTTTAAACAAATGTGTCGCAATGGTAGAAAAAAAATTGTGTGCGTCTGAAAACTGTAGGTACCGGGGATACTTATAATTTTTTTTAAAAGGGGTACTTTATAAAAAAGGTTGAGAAACACTGCTCTAATTGACTATTTCTTCCCCCCCCCTTTTTTTCATTCTCTCCCCCCACACCTCCATTCCCTATTTATTTAGAAACTGGAACTTTAATAACTCCATTCATCTGAAGAAGTGAGTTGTGCCCACGAAAGCTCATGATACCATCTACATGTTCTGTCTCGAAGGTGCTGTAAGACTATTAGTTGTTTAGATACTAGCCCTCTCCCTCCCCCCTCTTTCTGCTCTGATTTGTCAGTTTTATAATGTGTTCACTTTTTTTTTTTTTTTATTGTATTCCTTTGGTATAGATGGTAATGCCAATTCTCTTCCAGAATTTGATCTGAGAAAGTGGGTCTGGCCAGGAACGCTGCTGCCAAAACCTGCACCCTGGGCGAGTGAGCCTGCACAATCAGTGTGTATGTGTGAGGGCTATCTTCCAGGTTAAATGCCACCAGGAGCACAAAGCCAGCAGTTCAAATGGGAGGGCCCATGAGCCCAGATAGGACGAGATTCAAATTCCAAGGTGGAACTGGGGGGTCTGACCTGGGAAAAAGCTGCTCCAGACCTTTGAGGAACCTGCCCTTCATGTCATGGAAGAATATGGCGTGCCTCTGGAAGCTGGAAATGGCTGCCATATGCACTATTAGAGAGGAACGCACCAGTCCTTGGTCCTTCAAATGCAACAGGTAATCTAGGATCAAATGGATCGAGGCCTTCATTGGGGAAATGCCATTGGCCACCACCCAACTTGTGAACCTCGCCCACTTACCCATATAGCTTTGCCAGGTTGACAGTTTCCTGCTTTAGAGAACGATGTGGGGACACCCTCTGAGCAGACCTGCTCTTCTAGGTTCTGCCACGCTGCAACCGTGCCATGAGGTGCAGAGATTCAAGGTTGGGATGAAGGATTTAGCCATGGTTCTGGGACAGGAGGTTCAGGTGGAGTGGCACCAGCCACAGGGGAAGCACTGCTCAGTTTGACAGGATTCTGAACCAATGCTGATGGGGCCATGCTAGAGCAATAATGATGTTCATGGCCCTGTCCTTCTTGATTTTTTGTAGGATCTTGCTGATGAGTGGGAATGGGGAAAATGCATAAAGCAGATCTCCTGCCCAGGAAAAGAGGAAGGACAGGGGCAGTGGCAGTTGTGTCTGGTAACGAACAGGTCCATCCGGGAAATATCGCACCTCCAGAAGACCCTGTGTGCAATCTTCACATGCGGCATACACTCATGGTGAGAAGAGAAGTCTCTGAGCTCAAGCAGTCTACAAGGGAGTTGAAAGTTCTTGGAAGATAAGCCTCTGGTCGATATTGTGAGCAATACAGAAGTTCCAGTGAGCGAGAGTCTCCTAGCACAGTGCCGCAAGCAAGGTACTCCACGTCTGTTGATATGAAACATTGAGGCTGCATTGTCCAGGAGAACCCCAACTACCCTGCCTGTGAGCTGGGGGCAGAAGGCCTTGCAGGTGAGACGTACTGCTCGTAATTCCCTGATATTCATATGCAGGCCCATCTTGTCCAGGTACCAAATGCCCTGGGTCCTGGCTTCCCCTAGATGGGTTCTGCAGCCCAGATCTGATGCATCCAATATGAGCTCAATCGGGGAAGGGTGGCTCTGGAATGGGACTCCGAAGAGCACATGCCCCAGAATTGTCCACCACCCGAGGGAGAGAAGTATGGGAACTAGGACAGTGAGGACTTCGTCCAGACAGTCTTTGGTCTGCAAGAAGACAGACGTCAGCCACATCCGCAGGGTGCACGTGTGGAGATGGCATGTTGAACAACATGAGTACATGCTGCCATATGTCCCTAGAGGTGTAGACATATTATGGCCATCGTTATCAGGAACCAGGAAACATCCCTGATGAGGTCTGCCACAGTCTGGAACCTGTCCTGGGGTAGGGCAACCCTGGCGGTCTCAGCATCCAATAATGCTCCTATGAACATTATTTTCTGTAGTGGTACTAAAGGTGGACTTTCTTTCATTCACCAGAAGGCCCAAGGCTCTACACGTGGACAGAGGAAGGGCGACATGATCCTGAACCTGAGACCTGGACGTGCTCTTCACCAGACAATCATCGAGGAATGGAGAAATTTAGACCCCCCGTGTCTGAGGTAAGCTTCAACCACTGACATGCACTTGATGAAATACTCTTGGTTCTGGGGAGGCCAAATTGGGGGGGGGAGGAGGGGGGATCACAAACTGGTAGGGTTCCTAACCTACCATGTAGCAGAGAAAAC
Organism: Rafetus swinhoei; assembly: GCA_019425775.1. Lineage (NCBI taxonomy): Eukaryota > Metazoa > Chordata > Testudines > Trionychidae > Rafetus > Rafetus swinhoei. The sequence goes on along the minus strand of CM033442.1, from coordinate 48,038,901 downwards.
ATGCATGGCCCCTTGAAAACGGAGATATGAAAATACATGTCCTGAAAGTTGAGGGCAGCATACCAGGGAGGGAATGATGGAAGAAAGGGAAACCATGCAGAACTTCAGCTGTGCTAGGTACTGGTTGAGATCTCGCAGGTCGAGGATGGGCCTGAGCATCCCTTTTGCCTTGAGGGATCAGAAAGGACAGAGTAGAATCCCTTGTTTCTGAATTCCATTGGGATCTCCTCCACAACCCCTGAGCAAATGAGTTGGCACAATTCCTGCTCAAGAAGATGCTTGTGAGAAGGGTCTCTGAAGAGGGATGGGAAGCAGGGGTGGAAAGCAATTGTAGGGTGTGGCCCTTAGAGATCATGTTGAGAAGACAGCAGCCCAAGGTAATGAACATCCATGATGAGAAGAAATGGGAGAGGTGGTTGGAGATGAGGGAAGGGAAGGTTACTCACCTGTGTAGTAACTGGAGTTCTTCGAGATGGTTGTCCCCATGGATGCTCTACCCTAGGTGCTTCAGCACCGCTGAGCCCACGGCCAGAGATTTGTGATAGCAGTACTCCTAGCCAGTCACGCGTGCAGGGAGCCAGTGTGTGTGTTCTGAGGAGGCTACTGCGCGCATGCACAGCCCACTCCCCTGCCCCCCCCCCCCACCAAATTCCTTCTCTGACCCGGATGTGCTGTATTCCAAAGCAGAGAGGAGGAGGGTGGGTGGTGGAGCACCTAGGGGACAACTCTCTCGAACTCCAGTTACTACACAGGTGAGTAACTTTCCCTTCTTCTTCGAGGAGTGTCCCCGTGGGTTCTTCACCTTAGGTGATTACGAAGCAGTAGTATTTGTAGGAGGAGGTGGAAATTTCAAGTGCTGGGCCCGTGAGGCCGAGAGTATTATTTGGCCAAATGTTGTCTCTGACTCAGCAAATGTCTGTATTGCATAATGGTGGGTGAAGGTACGTGTTGACGCCCATGTGGTGGCTCTGCAGATGCATTCTGTTGGGACACCCTGTAGGAATGCCGTTGTGGCTGCCATTGCCTGTGTAGAGTGAATTCGCACAGTTGTTGGGGGCTCTCTCTGGGCTATGGCATACGCTAGTTTAATGCAACTAGATATCCATTTTAAGAGTATTTGTTTTGATATAGGCAACCCCTGTGACCTCTCTGTTGATGAGACAAACAGCCATTGGGTTTTTCAAAAGGGCTTAGTCCGCTGTAGGTAGAATATCAGTGCTCTACAGACATCCAAGATATGGAGAGCTGCTTCTTTACTGTCCTTGTGCAGTTTAGGGAAGAAAACAGGTAAGTGTATGGGTTTGCTGCAGTGGAACACAGTAGGTACTTTGGGTAGAAATTTGGGATAACTCCTAAGTGTGACCTTATCCTTATGAAATATGCTGTATGATGGGTCCATCATTAAGGCTGCTATTTTGCCAACACACCTTTCGGAGGTGATTGCCACAAGGAAAGCTACTTTCATAGACAAGTGTAATAGTGAACAGGTGGCAAGAGGCTCAAAGGGTTTACCCATGAGCACCTTTAGTACTAAGTTCATGTTCCATGCTGGGATTGGATCCATGTATGGGGGAACTAAGTTGTGTAAACCCCGCATAAAGTGCTTGACTGATGGGTGTGTAAAAACAGCGTCCTTATATAGGAACATGTATAGTGGAAATGGAAGCAAGGTGTACCCTGATGGTACTCATGGAGAGGCCCGCATTGTGTAGCTCTAATAAGTATCATATATATAGTAGCCCAATGTCTGTGACTCTGTAACGCTGGCTGTTCCCTCTGGGCGGCGCTGTTGCCTCCCTGGCTGTTCCCTCTGGGCGGTGCTGTTGCCTGAGTCACGTCCTTCGCCTCACGCTGTGGCTCTCAGCTGACTTCTGCACCACTCAGCCGGGCTGCCGCGGGGGAGCAAGCAGCTGTTTGCACCTCCGCGGCGGCCCGGCCGAGCAGCGCAGAAGTCAGCCAAGCGCCATGGCGGGAGGGGAAGGGGGCGGGGCGGTGACGTACAAGGCCAGGGGCCGGGGCCTGGCCGCGTACATCACCACCCCGCCCCCCTTCGCCTCCCACCATAGCGCTCAGCTGACTTCTGCGCCGCTCAGCTGGGCCACCGCGGGGGAGCCCAAACGGCCGCTTGTGCTGCTTGCTCCTGTGCGGCAGCCTGGCTTAGTGGCACAGAAGTCAGCCGAGCGCCACGGTGGGAGGCAACAGCGCCGCCCAGAGGGAACAGCCAGGGGGCGGGGCCTGGATGAGCGTGCGGCTCTGACGTCAGGAAAGGGCACCGGATTCAAAAGGAGGAAAGCGGAGCGGACGCGGAAGAGACAGAGAAGGTGGAGAGGAGAATGGAGGAGGTGGAAGACAGGAAGAGAGAGAGTGAGAGAGATGCAGCAGGAGAAGGAGAAGAGAAACACAGAGTGAGAGGTGGGAGGGGTAGAAGAGAGAGAAGGAGAGAGAGGCAGGAGGCGAACGAGAGCTGAGAGAGGGCGAGGCAGTAGGAGGAGGAGAGAGAGAGAGAGGCCGTTTGCGGTGCAGAAGTCAGCCGAGCGCCATAGCGGGAGGCAAAGCGGGGTGGGGTGGTGACGTACACGCCCAGGGGGCGGGGCCTGGATGAGCGTGCATCCCCGACGGAGACAGAGGAGAGTGGAAAAAGAGTGAGAAGCAGGAGGGGGAGAAGAGAAAGAGAGAGTGAGAGGCAGGAGGGGAAAAAGAGAAAGAGAGAGACGGAGGGGGAGGCAGAAGGTGGAAGAGAGCTGAGAGAGGGGGGGAGGCAGTAGGAGGAGGAGGAGGAGAGAGACACGGAGCGAGAGACCAGAGGCTCAGGAGAGACCGACATGGAGGAGAAACCTGAAAATCCTGTCTTATGACGGGCTAATTGGCTAGTTGTAGAATATTGCAGAACCATGTGGAGCGGTCCGTGGTTGTGAGATCTACACCAGGCTGTGAACCTCTTCCATTTTAGACCATATGTCTTTCTTGTTGCAGGTCGTCTAGAATTTGTGAGGATGAGCTGTACTGCTTCCGGAAAGATCCTTTCCATGGGGATTCAACCAACAAGCATCCACGCCCGGAGGTGTAACTTGTGGATGGCCAGATGAGGAATTCGACCTTTTTTTGTGTCAGCAAAACCCTGACTGGTGGGAACCGATGTGGTGGCCAGACACTCATCTGTAACCGGTACGGGTACCGCGCTTGCAAGTATTACTCTGGCCCTATCTTGCTTGATCTTGAGGATCATTCACTGTACCAGTGGAAAAAGCGGGAATGTGTATGCCAAGTGTGCATTCCATTCTATACTGAAGGCATCCCCCAAAGAGTCGGGACCTATGCCCGCTCTGGAACAGTACTGTGGGCAGCGAGTCTTGTTGTGCATTGTGAATAGGTCCACCATTGTGAATCCCCATTTCCAGAAGAGGTGAGTGAGCACTGATTGGTTTATCTTCCACTCGTGGTTTTGAGGGAATTGTCTGCTTAGATTGTCTGCCAACGTACTGTCTTTGCCTGGTAGATAGGATGTGACCAGGTGTATGTTTCGTGGGATACACCATTCCCAGAGGCGTACAGCCTCCTGCCATAGGTGATATGAGCGTGCTACTCTCTGTCGATGTAATACATCAGGGGTGGCCAACCCACGGCTCGCGAGCCACATGTTGCTCTTCAACGAAAAAAGTGCAGCTCCCGCACCCGCGGCTCTTCAAAGGACAGCTGTGTGAAAGAGACAGAGCCGCAGTGTCCCATGCATCCTTCAAAATGGCCACCGTTAAAAGGGCAATGCCTGCTCTGATCTTAAAAGGGCAGCGTCTGGGCCTTTTTCCTTTTTTTGCTCAACAACTTTTTTCCTCAGGTCTTTGCGCTGTATCTACCACTATTTTGGCTCTTCATCTGTAACGGGTTGGCCACCCATGTAATACATCGTAGAGATGTTGTCTGTAAGTATCTGTACCATTTTGTTTCGGAAAATGGGACGAACTTTTATCATCAAAACAATACTCCTGTTACAAGCATAGCTGGATTGGCTAGATGGTAAGAGCTACCAATTAATAAACTTAGGGGGAATTTTCCCATGGGCTCAAAACTTAGTTACAAAAGGGAGAAAAACCCATTTCTAACAGCACAGACATCAGATCCAAAGTCCCACAACAGAAAACAATAAAACCTAACAGATTTATCTAAACTTTACCCTACTTACACATTTTGAAGAGTCTTTTTCTTGGAGAGAGACATGTCTTCTTTCTCCCTCAGTATCTAGAGCAAACTTGCTCAGAGACAAAGGAGGGAAAACCAAAAATTCCTTTGTCCCAGTTTGAAATTCCTATCTGCATTTCTATTGGCCGACTGCTACCTGGCTAGGTACAGTTAACCCCTTAGTCCCCAGGCTAGCACCCTGGGTTATGACAGAGGCGGAGGCGGCTCTGCAGGAGCTGGTACGCACGGGGTGCCAGCTTAAAAACCAATGTCCCACAGACACCAGCTCCCACTGGCCCCGCGTGCTGCTACTTCTGTGGGAGGCAGCAGCGGAGGAGAGGTAAGTCATCTCTGTAAAAGCTGGCACGCACAGGAAGCCGGCTTGAAAGCCAGCTCCCACTTGCCCATACCATGCTGCTGCCTCTGTGAGAACTGGCACATGTGGGGAGACGCCCGGCTCCCTTGTGCAACATGAGGGGAGGAAGATGTGTTCCGCAGGGGCAGTGCTCAGTGGGAGCCAGCATCACGGGGAGGGGGAGGGGGAGCAGGATGGAGCCACTCCTTATGAGGAGCTGGCTTCTAAGATGCAACATGCTTATGGTAACTGGCTCTGTGGACACGGGAAAAACGCTGGACGTGATAACTTAAAATTTTTTGATGCAGTCTCCCACAGTATTTTTGCTGGCAAGTTAAAGTAGTATGGCCTGGATGAATGGACTATAAGGTGGGTAGAAAGCTGACTAGATCATCGGGCTCAATGATTGATGGTGACCTAAGCCCTGAGGTAAATGGGATACAGGGAGGAAACACAAGGAGGAGGGTGTAACCAGGAAGCCTCTTGATTAATACTGAAAAAAGAAGGGCAATCACTTAGTTATCTTAGGTGCCTGGGAAACAAACCATTGGAATTGGAAGTCCTGGCACAATCAAGCAACTATGATGTGACTGGAACAACAGAGACTTGGTGGGGTAACTCACATGACTAGACTATGGTCATGGAAAGACTGTTATCTTTCACAACTGGTGTTCTTTGAGATATGTTGCTCATGTCCATTCCAAATGAGGCATGTGCGCTTGCACAGTTGCTGGGAAGATCTTCAGTAGCTGGGTAGCGTAGGATGGCAGGGGATACCCCTAGTCCCCTGCCGACTGCCCCCTCCCTCAGTTCTTTCTTGCCAGAAATAACTCTGGCTAAGGGGAGGCAGGAGGGTTTTGGAATGGACATGAGCAACACTTCTTGAAGAACACCGGTTACGAAACCATCTTTTCTTCTTCGGGTGATTGCTCATGTGCATTCCAAATTAGGTGAGTCCCAAGCAGCTATCTGGCTCGGGGAAGGGAATTGATGGTCTGTAGTATACAAGCCCTTCCAAACACGGTATCTTCTCTAGTCTGATGTTGGATGCCAAAGTGGGATGTAAACGTGTGTACCGAGAACCACGCGGCCGATGGAGACGTGAGCAAGGAAGGCCCTTGACGAGGCCTGCACACAAGTTGAGTGGACAGACAGCTGAGGTGCTGGCACTTTTCCTAATTCGTAACAATTACGGATACACCCCATGATCCAGGATGATATCCTCTGGGCAGTAATGGGCAGCTCCTTCATCCTCTCTCTGCTATTGCTACAAACGATTAGACTTCCTGAATGGCTTTGTACATTCCAGGTAAAAAGGTAAAGCCCGCCTGACATCCATGGAATGTAGGGACCTGTCTCTGGGGGTAAGGTGAGGCTCAAGATGAAGCAGGGGCAGAAAAATGTCCTGTAATACAGGAAACTTGGAAACCACTTTCAGGAGGAACAAAGGATGGGGTGGGTCTCAACTGAACCGTATCTTTAAAGAAAACAGTGTAAGGAGGTTCCAACATCAACACTTTTAGTTACTAAACCCATCTGGCCAAAGTAATAGGCACCAAAAAATACAACTTGCATTGACAAATACAAGAAAGAAGAAGTAGCTAACAGCCATTAACTTTGCCAATACCAGGTTTAAATCCCATTGGGGTACCATACAATCTATCCAAGCTTTTAAAGAATCACCTCACCAAAGTGACCAACAAATATCAAACTGCCCCCTGACCCAGGGTGGAATGCTGATATCGCGGCCATGTGCACCTTAATGGATGAAGTGGCCAACCTCTGTTGTATTAGCCCGACGAAGTACTCCAAAGTAAACATAACTGAAGCCTGCAACGGATGGGTGCCCTTCTAAAGCCCACAGGGCAAACCTCTTCCACTTGGAAGCATATGTAACCTGAATGGAAGGCTTCCTACTACCTAACACCTTCTCCCTGACCACCTCCGAGCATTGCTGCTCCAAATCACTCAACCATGGAGCCTCCAGGCCGTCAGATGTAAAGCCTGGAGGTTAGGGTGCAGCAACATGCTACAGTTCTGGGACAACAAATCCGGGAATAATGGGAAGAGATTGGGGGCGCTACCGAGAGCTGATAGAGCCTTGCATACCAATGTTGCCTGGGCCGGGACAGTGCTATCAAAATGAGGTCCGCACTGTCCTCGTGGACCTTGGTCAGCACCTTGGGAACCACGGGGAAGGAGGGAAAACGCATACAAGAAGCCCTTCCCCTAATGAATTTGGAAGGCATCATCCAAGGAGTCGCTGCTGCTGCCCAGGTAAGAACCAAAGGCCCAGCACTTCCTGTTCCCTCCCCTGCAGCAAAGAGGTCCAGATGGGGACCCACATCTGGAAAAGACCCTGTGCAATCTCCCATTTGAAGGACCACTCATGCACTTGAAGCAAACGGCTGAGGTTATCTGCCAGTGAGTTCTGAGACCCCGGCAGGTATGAGGCCAGTAGGTGCATGAATCTCATTGTGCATAAACTCCTCCCACAATGACACTGCCTCCTTACATAGGTGAATAGAGTGAGCACCACCCTGTCTGTTGATATAAAACATCACTGTGGTGTTCTCTGTGCAAACCAAGACATGCCTCCCCATTATTTTGCCCCAAAAGGCCAGACAGGCCAACCACACAGCACTGAGTTCCTTTACGTGGATGTGCATTGCACATTCTGCTCGAGACCAGACATCCTGAGTCTTGAGTCCGCCCAGATGTGCACCCCATCCCAAGTCCAAGGCGTCTGTAACCAAAGTCAGAGTGGGCCAAGGGGCATGAAACGGAACCCCTTGGCACACATGGAGAGGGTCCAGCCACCAACAAAGAACCTCTATCACCAACAGGAGGACAGTTAACACTCTGTCCAGATGGCGGCAAGACAGCTTGTGCGTGCTGGCCAACCACATCTGCAGGGGGCAGAGCCAGTCTGGTGAAGGGGACAATGTGGATGTAGGAAGCCATGTGCCCCAACAATTGAAGGCAAGTCCTGGCTGTTGTAAATGGGTGGGCCCCCAGACCCCAAATCACTCTGCACATGCTCTTGAAATGGGGTTGGGGGAGGGAAGCCCTGGCGGCCAGGGAGTCCAAATGTGCCCCTACAAACTCTATGACTTGCGTAGGCAACAGGGTCGACTTCTGAAGGTTCAGCAATAAACCCTACTGGTTGAACGTGGCCACGATAAACTCTACGTGAGCCTTGACCACTGCTTTGGTGGGGCCCTTGACCAACCACTTGTCCAAGTAGGGGAAAACCCAAACCCCATCTGCAACCCAGGAATGCCGCTACCACTGCCATGCACTTTGTAAAAACCTTTGGCACAGCAGAGGCGCCAAAAGGAAGCACCTGGAACTGATAGTTGGAACCTCCCACCATGAAACGAAGGAACATTCTGTGAACCAGAATTATGGCCACATGAAAGTAGGCGTCCTTCAGATCAAGGGAAGCGTACCAATCTCCTGGATCCAGTGAAGGGATCATTGAAGCCAAGGATACCATACGGAATTATACCTTCTTGAGGTACTTGCTTAGACCATGTAGATTCAAAATGGGACGCAGCCCATCCTTAGCTTTTGGGATAAGGAAATAAGGAAATAACGGGAATAGAACCGGGTGCCCGTGAACTGTAGAGGGACCTACCTCAAAGAGCGTCTGCACTCCCTGACACAGGCTGTTCATGAGAGGGGTCGCTGAAAAGGCGCAGGGCAATGGGAAGGTGGGGTAGAAAAAGAAACTGAATGCAATATCCCATCTTTACTGTGCCTAGAACCCACCTGTTGAACGTGACTCAGGCCAGGCATGGTAAAAATGGGACAAGCAGTCCCCAAACATAAGGGTAGGATCTGAGGGGCAGATGGTACATTGCCCTTGGGCGCACCTTTAAAAGTTCTTCCTAGCATCTGGTGACTGTCTAGAAGCCTGGGCCTGGTTATTAGAACTGCCACTTCCACTACTATTGACACTTGGGGGGCAACGGTGACTTCGTCTACTACCCCTTCTATTCTGGTCCTGCTTCTGACCAGGAGGATAGTGTCTGGGGAGCAGAGTTGGCTTGAAAGGCCTCTGCTGCGCCACAGGTGTGTGGAGGTCCAAGGACTTTAACGTAGCCCTTGTCGCCTTCAAACTATGCAGCCTGGAATTCATTTGCTCTGCAAACAAGCTGGAGCCAATAAAAGGAAAATCCTGTATCGTATTCTGGACTTCTGGAGGGATTCCAGACATCTGGAGCCAAGAGTTCTACCTTGTAACTATACCTCTTGACATAGATCTAACCACAGAGTCTGCGGCATCCAAACCTGCCTGAAGGGAGGTTCCGGAAATTACCTTCCCTTCTTCTATGAGGGCTGCAAACTCAGACCTAGAGTACAAAGGGAGGTGGATTATTAAATGTATTAAAATTGTAGCGGGCCAACACCACCTGCTGATTTGCCTCATTCAGCTGGAGGCAACCTGATGAGTATATTTTCCAACAGGTCCAACCTCTTAGAGTCCTTGCACTTAGGAGTGGGGCCCTGGTGACCCCGGCATTCCTTAGCATTAGCCGCATCCACCACCAAGGTTCCCGGTTGCAGGTGCATATACAAGTAACCATACCCCTTTAATGGTCAGAGGAAAGTGCCACTGCTCCACCCCTTTAGTAGTCAGAGGCAAGTACCACTGCTCCACCCCTTTAGTAGTCAGAGGAAAGTACCACTGCTCCACCCCTTTAGTGGTCAGAGGAAAGTACCACTGCTCCACCCCTTTAGTGGTCAGAGGAAAGTACCACTGCTCCACCCCTTTAGTGGTCAGAGGAATGGAAGGAGTCTGCCAAAGTGTTTTCATGGTGGAGAAGATAGTCTTGATAAAGGGGAGAGCCACCCCGGATCCCCCCCCCCGCCAGACACAAAATTACAGTGGGTTTTACAGTGGATGAGAAGCTGGATATGAATCAACAGTGTGCCCTTGTAGCCAGGAAGGCTAATGGCATATTAGGTTGCATTAGGAGGAGCATTGCCAGCAGATCTAAAGAAGTGATTATTCCCCTTTATTCTGAACTGGTGAGGCCACATCTGGAGTATTGTGTCCAGTTCTGGGGCCCCCACTATAGAAAGGATGTGGATGCATCGGAGAGGGTCCAGCGGAGGGCGACCAAAATGATTAGGGGGCTGAAGCACATGACCTGTGAGGACAGACTGACGGATTTGGGTTTGTTTAGTCTGCAGAAGAGGAGAAGAAAGGGGGATTTGATAGCAGCCTTCAACTTCCTGAAGGGAGGTTCCAAAGAGGATGGAGAGAGGCTGTTCTCAGTGGTGACAGATGGCAGAACAAGGAGCAATGGTCTCAAGTTACAGTGGGGGAGGTCTAGGTTGGATATTAGGAAAAACTATTTCACTAGGAGAGTGGTGAAGAACTGGAATGGGTTACCTAGGGAGGTGGTGGAATCTCCAACCCTAGGGGTTTTTAAGTCGCGGCTTGACAAATATGATTTAGTTGAGATTGGTCCTGCTTTGGGCAGGGGGCTGGATTTGATGACCTCCTGAGATCTCTTCCGGCTATATGATTCTATGAAAATGTCCACCAGTGTCTGCATCCTGCACCACTTCCTCTATTTAGAAACCTGTACTCTTGGCCATACGCCTCAATAAGTCTTGATGCACCCTATTGTCCTTTGGGGGCAGCAACGTTGCTGCCCCAGCTATCGCCTCAGGTGACAACGAGGAGGAGGGATCCTGCAGATCCTCTTCTTTCAGTTCCACCTTCGGTACCGGGATCAGTAACGTGGGCACATGCCCTTGGTCACCAGCACCGGACTGCTGTGAAGCAGGTGGCACTGGGTGCAGAGACATTCCTAGAACCCGGTGCCGTTGGTCCTTCCCGGACTGGGTGGCTGGTGCACATCCGCACTGAGAACTCGGTGCTAAATAGGACTCCACCAGTTCCCCGAACAGCTGCATAGCAAGTATCTGCAATGCCGATGTAGTCAGACACCCCTTTATGGCAAGGTCTTGACCCAGGGCCACTGAACGAGTGCCCCTGCTGCCCGAAGCGACGGAACTGACCTGGAGCCCCCAGCTTGTGTCTGGTGGCAAGCCTAAGGAGTCCAGCACGGCCACTGAGGCGGGGCCTGCCACTGAGGAGGCCATTGTAGGGTCAACTGCTGTCTCCTCTTCGGAGGGACCTGTGCCAAGCAGCGTCTCTTCTTGGACCGGTGGCTCTCCGGTTCCGACTCACACGTGGATATGGAACACAGGGACCACAGACGAGTGGTACCACACCACACCAGTACCCTCTGTGCAGGTGTGAGGTCACCAGGAGGACTCCTCCTTGTACAGGAGCCCTCCCGGGACTGGTGCCAAAACCATCCCTGCTAATTAACCAGTGCCGCCCGTGAAGACTCCACCCTATAGAGGACCCCTCACAGGAGCGGTTGAGAGGTCGTCGGTCTTGGCTCTGCGACCAGTCGACTGGGAGGACTCCGCCCAGTACAGGGATCCTCACCAGATTGGTGCCACGGTGAAAGGGACCTTCTTAGCATGGGAGGCTTGCCCCTTGACTGTACCAGGCCTGGTACGGGCGAAACCACCAGAGACTCACGGGGGGACACTAACCGGCCAGACTTCAGCTCGATCAGGTCCCAGGCAGCCTCATTCATTTTGGGAGTGGATGGCATGTCCACATCTCCGATCTGGAGTCCACTTGCACCAGAATCGACGGGACCAGCAGTGGTGCCAGAGTCAACAGCAACATATGGACAGGTTGCTTCAAAGGGTGCCCCTACTCAAGATGCGACCATTTAAGCTTTTTAGCTCTTGAAATAGGGGACTGGCCCCCTTTCCCATCTCTGTTTCTTTTTCTGCACCGGAGAACAGGATGGATGCCAAGAGCTGGTCTTTGGTGAAGGATGGTGCCGGGGTCACTTCTCCAACTCCTTCTGCAGAGCCGGCGCATGCCGCACTAACGAAGGCACACAGCACCAAGGCTGCTGATTCCGGTCCTGCAGCGCCGTACAGGGATCTAAAGATGCCTCCATTAACAGATCTCAGAGGTGAAACTCTCTGTCTCGTCTAGTTCTTTACGTAAAGGCCCTACAGATCTTACACTTGTTTGCTAAGTGGGCCACTCAAACACTTTAGGCAGGAGTTGTGTGGATCGCCTGGGGACATAAACTTCGTGCACTGTTTGCACTGCTTGAAGCCAGGTAGCGAAGGCATGCCCCGGCCCCCAAATGGGGGAAATAGAGTCTCCTGCTGCAAACTTAACAACTACTTAATACTTTAGAAACTAACTACAAAGCAACTAAGGAAAGCACTCTTGCCCAAGGCAAGAGAAGCTAGCTCCGACAACCATCACTGGCAGTAAGACGGAACTGAGGGAGGGGGCAGTCAGCAGGGTGCTATATACTTAGCCACACTGGTTCCACTCTAGGGGTCCCCCCCACCAACCTGTAGTATCCAGTGAGGGAAAATCTTCCTCGCAACTGTGCATATGGCACGCACACACCTAATTTGGAATGCACATGAGCAATCACTTGAAGAATGGGTATAAACTGTCCAGGAAGGACAGTCAAAGGGAAAACTGAAGAAGTTGCACTGTATGTAAGAGAGCAGTAGGATTGCTCAGAGCTCCAGTATGAAATTGGACAAAAGCCTACTGAGAGTCTTTGGGCTAAGATTAGAGGCGAAAGTAAAAAGGATGATGTCATGGTGGGTATCTGCTATAGATCATCCAGACTAGAGGAGGATGAGGCAGATGAGGCTTTCTTGGGAAAATGAACAGAAGTTACCAGACTACAGGCCCTGGCTCTCATGAACGATTTAAATCACCCTGACATCTGTTGGGAGAGCAATACACGGGTGGCACACGCAATCCAGGAAGTTTTTAGAGCAGGGCTAGGAAACCTCTTTTGGGTCGGGGGCTGATGACCCACAGAAAAATCAGTCGGGAATGCACACAGTTTAGAAACAAACAAACAAAAAGCCCTCACTGATGTGGCCCCCAGCTGAGAAGAAAGACATTCCCCGTGCACACCAGAGCCTTAGAGGGCCTAGGCTAGTAGATTTTGTGTGCTTCAGTCCTGTGTAGGGATGGGGTGGGCTGGAGACCCAAGCCTTGGAGGCCAGATTCAGGCAAGCCGAAGGCCGCATCTGGGCCTTAGACTCCCCATACATGTTTTAGAGTGTTGAACACAATTGCCTGATGCAAGTGCTGGAGGAACCAACTGGGGGGGCATGCTCCTCTTGACTGCTGCTCACAAACAGGGAAAAACTGGCTGGAGAAGTAGAAAAGACAGTTAGCACCTTTTTCTGTAACTGGTATTCTTTTGAGATGTGTTGCTCATGTCCATTCCACATTAGGTATGTATGCTCACCATGTGCATCAGTGCCAGAAGTTCTCCCCTAGTATCTATTGGGGAGTGGCTCTGGCAACCCCTTGAGTGGTGCCACCATGGCATGGTATAAGGGATGTTGTACACTTCCCCCACCCTCTGTTCCTTCTTGCAGAAACTCTGACAGTGGCGAAGGAGGGTGGATTGTGGAATGGACATAAGTAACACATCTGGAACAACACGAGTTACAAAAAAGGTAACTATTAGGAGACTCTTAAACAACGATGGGCAACCTAAGCTAGTGAATGGACTGCATCAATGGCCCTCCATCTCAGTGGGCCAAAAGACTGCTGTAACCAAGATGGTCTCCCACAATAATGTGTCTTTGACCACAAAGAACCTCAGTTGCGGGATGCAAGCGCAGGTTCAAGAAAGGCGGCTCTGTGGTGTTTACCTGGTCATCTATGCCTTCCACCCTTAGGTGCCAGGATCTGGAGCAAGAGCGAGACTGAGAACTAGAGCAAGACTGGTGGTCCAAGGAATGCCAAGACAGCGAGGACCACCAGGACTGGTGCTGGAAAGACCTCCGGTGTTCCCGGAAGCGATCCTGGAATAGTGCTGAGGTGACACTCACCTCTCTACACGGTTCCCATGCTGGAGCGGGGGAAGGGAGGTGCATGCTTCAGCAGGTCTGCGCCACCGCACCACTAAACACTGTCCCGAACCCTGCGTTCACCCCACATCAGAAGATGGAAGGGGTGTCTGCACTACCTCTCTCTCAGACACCAAGACTTGATGGCTTCACATGGGGGAGCCCTGGCATTCCAACTCCCTAGGAGACAGACAGTGCCATAGAGGGATGCCCTGAAGAAGCCCAAGGTGGCACAGCAGGCATCAGTGCCACTGGTACTGGTATAGCCAGAATGTCTGGTGTTGCCCACAGGGCTTCTGGAGTCTACTGTGCCTCTTGGTGCTGAAGGCCATTGACACTGCCCGGTGAAGAAAATACAGGCTAGGCACGGGTGAACTGCTTCACTTGAGTTGAAGTTAGACTTACTGGTGGAGGCGATGAGCCACATAATGTGGGTTTAGGCTCCCCCCTCCCTACTTCTCCTTGACTTTTGGGATGGATAAGCATGGCTCTTGGCTGAGGACTGCCTTCCTCTCCGGGGCTACGTCTAAACTACACTGAAGTTCCGAAAGAGGATATGCAAATTCAGCGGGAATTTGCATATCTTCTTCCGATCTCACTTTCGAAAGCGAAAGTAGTCGGGATGCGTTTTTTCCGGCAACCCTCCCCTTTTTCGAAAAGCCGCTCTTCCACAAAAAAAATGAGGTTTACACGGCTTTTTGAAGGGGGGGGAAGGGGGGGCCCTGAAAAAAACACGTCCCGATTACTTTCACTTTCGAAAGTGAGATCGGAAGAAGATATGCAAATTCCTGCAGAATTTGCTAATCCTCCTCTTTCAGAGCTTTGGCGTAGTCTAGATGATCCCTGGGACTGGGGAACGTGAGTCGTGCCGATTAGCAGATGGGACTAAGGGAGCATGCTGCACCAGAGGCGTCCAAAGTTTAGGTAGGAGCCTGCTGCTCCCCAGCCAGGGACTGTGCTGACTCCATTAGGAGTGCCCCAAGCGAATGTCCCTTTCCTTCTTGGTACAGAGCTTGAATGATCTGCAAATTCGGCACTTTTCACTAATGTGTCCCTCACTGAGACACCACAGACAACTATTGTGCAGTTTGCTCACGGGTATAGGACACCTACTCAATACACAAGGTTTCAAATGTGGGGATCGGGACATGCCCCATCCCTACATAAATCTCCCATCCAGGACAATGAACTCTAGCTAAACTAGCTTATTAACTGGTTGAAGAACTATCTACAGAACTGCTAAACATAGGAAAGTTAGCTATGAGTAGTCAAAGCCAGCAGTTCCAATGTACTGCCACTGAAAGCAAAAAGGAACTGAGGGTGGGGGAGTATGCAACACCCTTTACACCATGCCATGATGTCACCACTCTAGAATTTGCCAGAGCCGCTTCCGTACAGATGCTGCTAAAGGAAAAGCTTACACCACCAGTGCACATAGAAGCACACACTCCTAATGTGGAATGGACATGAGCAATCACGTGAATAAGCAGGTGGCAACCTGGCCAGCAGTTACTATGAGATAATTGAGTTCAGGATCCTGACAAAAATAAGAAAGGAGAGCAGCAGACTGCGGACCCTGGTCTTCAGAAAACCAGATTTTGACTCCCTCAGGGAACTGATGGGCAGGATTCCCTTGGAGACAAATATAAAGGGAAAAGGAGTCCAGGAGAAGTGGCTGTATTTTAAAGCATTATTGAGGGCACAGGAACAAACTATCCCAATGTACAAAAAGAAGAGCAAACTTGGTGGGCAACCATCTTGGTTTAACAGAGAAATCTTTTGTGAGCTTGAACACAAAAGGGAAGCAAGAAGTGGAAACTTGGACGGATGACTAGGGAGGATAATAAAAATATTGTTCAAGCATGGATGGGTGTAATCAGAAAGTCCAAAGCACAAGCGGAGTTGCAGCTAGCAAGGGATATGAACGGCGGCAAGAAGGGTCCGTGGAGACTACAGGCTTTTGTCGACAGAGGCTTTGTCGACAGATACTGTCGACAAAGCCTCTGTCGACAAAGAGCGTCTAGACTACATCCCGTTCTGTCGACAAAGCAAGCCGCTTTGTCAATATGAGAGTGTAGACGCAAAGGACAGTGTAGATGCACTAATGCCTTCTGTCAACAGAAGTCTGTCGACAAACGGTGTTATTCCTTGTAGAATGAGGTTTATCGCTGTCGACAAAACTGCTGAGTTCTGTCGACGTTATGTCGACAGAACTTGGCGGTAGTGTAGACGCAGGTATAGTTTTGTCGACAAAAGTCCACTTTTGTCGACAAAACCCTGTAGTCTAGACGGAAGAGTTTCTATAGGTATATTATACTAGCAACAAGAAGGTGGTCATGTAAAATGTGGGAAAGGCAATCCAGTAACAGAAGACACAGAAAAAGCTCAATGACTTATTTTCTGTCCCTCTTGATCTTCAAGAGGGTCTAGCGGATGAGGGAAATCGGTGGACAAGAATACATGATGAAATCTACCCACAACAGGAGAAAGGTATCAAAACAAGTGTTTGTTGAGACTGTGGAGAATGCAAAAATGACAACATTTTCTGTTTTGTTCCCCACTTCTGGAAAATGGTCCTGACAACCTCTGGTTGGAGAGACCACCTGTGCAGAGAAAAGAAAACTCTACCGAGGCAATCTCTTTGAGTGTTCCAGACTTTTAGGTAGGCATGAGGCTTCCAAATCAATGGCTTGTGGAATACAGAAGCCCCACAGAGGAAGGGCTTCTTGACAGAAGGCTGATGACCATACTCTCCCTTGCTGACATAAAACATCTAAGTTGTCTGTCAACATCTGCACTACCTTGCCTGAGACCTGGGAGAGGAACACTTTGCAGGCCAGGCATATGGCTCTCCAACATTTATATGTAATGATAGCTCTTTGCAGGACCACAGGCCCCGAAGTGGGTCCCCCACCCTAAATCGGCGGTGTTCAGTACCAGGGAAAGCTTGGGTCGAGGAGTCACAAATGGAACCTCTTCCATCACCCAGTGTGAGTTTGAGCACCTGCTCGGAAGGTATTTGCAGCAGGATTGCAAGGACCTTGTCCAAGTCATGCCTGACTGGTGAATAGACCAACGCCAGCCATATCTGAAGGGATCCAAGACAGCCTTGCATGTTGAACTATATAAGTGCATGCTGCCATGTGACTTAGCAGCCTGAAGCAGATCTATGTTTTAGTGAGTAGATCAAAGATGACTTGGGAAATCAGATCTGACATTGACGGGGAGGGAGGATGGGACAGAAATAAATTGGAGGATGTATCTGGCCGCTACTATGTTGAGCACCCACTAGTCCAGTGGTGTCCAACCAGTTCTGAACTAGCCACACTCAACCAGCCAACTAGCCACATGTGGCTACTGGCTAGTGTGCTGGACACCACGTCCCTAGCCCAATGTTATAGTGGCCCAAGCAGGGAGGTAGGGCTAAAGACTGTTTGAAAATAAAACGGGGTGGGATCCTGTTTGCAGACTGGCAGATCGCTCTCAGGTGCACTCTTAAAATGCCTGCTTATTTCCAGGCAGGTAACAGCTAGAGCCCTTTAGAGACAGAGGGTTGCATCTGGCCTTAACGGCACTTGTAGCTCTCGCCCTTCCTACAACTAGAGTACGGTTTAACCAGGTTTCAGCTCTAACCTGGGAGTGGAACTACAGAGATGGGGATGCTGCACAGATCTCAGTGCAGGTCTGCCCCTATCTGGGATGGCCATTAGGGCAGCGTGGGAAGGGGGGAGCGCAGGTGTCCACAGGTGGCTCTGCAAGAAAGTCCTTGACCATTTGAAAGGCTGGAGATGCAGTTGGAAGCATGAGGCGATGGGCACCTCTGCCACTATCTGGGGTAAAGGGATTGGGAGTTGATCCAATGAGGCTGCTGCCTGGCTATGCTCTGGGGAAGACAAGGGGCTTCTCAGAGGTTCTTGTTCACCTATACATTTCCCCTTGACCTTGTGAGACACCAGAGAGCAGCCCCTTCTTATGCCTCTTGTTCAGCACCAGGGACAGAGATTGGTGACATGAGAGTGGGGGACCAGAGGGGCTCTTCTCATTAATGCTGAGTTGGAGTGAGCTGGCTCAGAGTCCAGTGTGAGGGCTGACCCCATGAGAAGCACCCTGAGTTTAATGTCCTGCTCCTTCATACGCGCTTTAAAGCTCTTACAGATATAGTGCTTCTGCTTAGGAAGCCCCATGTATGCAACATCATTCAGCTTTGACGGGGAACACTAACTGGCATAGGCCACAAAGCTTGAAGCCCAGAGATTGGAGAATGCCCCATCTCTGGGTCAAGTCCCTGGAGGCTGCCTCACTACAATTAAATACTAACTACCCACCCAAACTAGTAACTGTAATTTGTGAAGAGTCAGAAGAACCACTGGGGCGACTGCTTGCCAAAGCAAGATGTCGTCCCAGCGCTGTCACTAGCAGTAAGAAGGAACTCAAGGTGGGAAATACATGCGACACTTCAGAGTGTACCATAGTCAGCCCTACGGATACCGCTGGCTGCAGGAAATACTGGCATTAGCGCATGAAGCAAGCACACACACCTCACACAGAACTGCAGCCAGGCTCACCCAATTACACCAGGCGCCAATCCAAGGCCCTAATTGGATGAATGGTCCACCCCTGAGCGAGCGGGGAATCCCACTGAAATACGCTGACGTCACACAGGTGGGAAATACCACTCTCTCTCACTCTACCTGGGCCACTTCCTATCGCACTTCCTCAAGCTTCAATGTGTGGAGCATCAGGTTCTCTGGGCTTCTCCATGCAGGTAACTCTGTAGGTGCTGATAATCACAGACCTCCTGTCCAAACCTCGAGATCTCGGGCTCCCGCAGGTAAAGACAGTGATAACTCTTCAGCTAGGGCCTCCACCAAAACTCCTTCCTCTCCACTGGCCAGCCCAGACTGAGCCAAGCTGCTCCCTTTTATACTAGTATAGCATTTGGAGCATGCCCAGTATAGTCTGAGGACAAGACTTCTTCCACCTACAATGAGGTTTAACTCCTTTTCACCCAGTATTGTGTATGCGTGCCTTGTCAGAGGCTTCAAGTCAGGACTTGGAGATGTGAAGGAGCCCATTTAGACAGTTTGGCTGGCTTTAACTAGTGCTATTAACAAGGATTTCCCAGAGCAGGGACTTATGCTTCCCAGAGCATTTGTACTTCGCTCTACCCCTGTCAATTTTCTTAAGCACATCAGAACTATTTAGCATTTCTTGGGCAAGCACAAGACAAGACAGACTGTGCAGGCCTACAACAAAACTAGATCCCAGACTGAAAAAGTAAACCTATGTACATATCTCATCACATTGCTAAGTCTTTATCTGTCTATCTAGGTAAAGATGTTGCATTTGACGCTACGGTATATAGAGATGTCTTTACTGGCTGCTTCGGTGTGTCTATTTATCAGCTCCTCGGCCATGGAGACTTGTAGCACCCATTCAGTCCAGTTTGCTGTGTGCAGCCAAGGGGAGCCTCGGTCAGCAGTCATACTCTTAACAGTTCATTATCAAAGAGCACTAAAATCACTAACAGATAAAATGATCTCTTTTTATGTGCACCATACGGGATCTCATAGTTCTAGAGAGATACCAACTGCAAAGGTCTCATCATCTGCCAGCTACTTCCTTGTTAACAGTTTCTTGGACACCAGTGCTACTACCCCCCATCCCAGTGAATGTGAATCTGGTTTTGTCATTTCCTAGAACCCATGTCACTTTAGCAGGAATGAAGTGGAAGCGCTTACTCTCATGCTCCTCGTGCACCACTATGTTCACACGGTCCACACTCGACTGGATATCGTTCCATGTGATAAACTCATTCCCTTCTGTACGTGCCTGAGCTTTCAACTTCATCAAGTCATCAATGTATCTGCCACACACACAAGAGAAACAATAAGAGACATCATGTGGGCTCAAAAGGGCAATTTAGCATGTGGGCCCAAGGACATTGTGAGAAACCAACATCCAAGGGGAGGGGCAACAGAGACAGAATGCAAGATGAACTTGGACCCAATACAAAATGGGGAAGGAGAGATATACTAAAGGGAGATTACAAGAGCCCAGATCAATGCAACTCGCAGGACACCACAGAGACAGCATGCAAGAGGGTGAGTCCAAGACCAGTGTGAAGATTGACCATGGACTTCTTCTGAATGGGGAGTGGCATCAGCAACAGCCTAAAAGAACCTGCACAGAGTACTAATGTGAAGTCTGGGAAGAGATTTAAAAAGACTGTATATGAGTAGGACCATTGCTTTTTTTTTTTTTTTGACGGTATGCACTGGTACGGCATACTGGCACCTTTTTTGGGAGCACTCATGCCGAGCCACTTCCTACCAGCACAGCCTCGCCAGCCCTGGGAGCACCCGCACCACCTTCCCCTGGCACAGGCCCCTGGCACAGGCCCCTGCCAGCCCTGGGAGCACTTGTGCCGCATCACTTACCCCCAGCCTGACTGACTCCTACTGTGGAAACAGCAAGATGAAAAATTTGCTTTTTGCTTATGCGCATGTTGACATGATATAGGGAGCATGGTGGGAGAGGCATTTTTTTCAAATTTACTTTCCTCAAGAAATGAGTACCGGCACTTTTTTTTTTAAAACAAAAAAAGCACTGAGTAGGACTAATATGAAGAGATGCCATAAGAGACAAAATGCCGTAAGAGACAAAACGCAAGAAAGCAAGCTTGTGGGACCAGACTATATGTGATGGTTAACAATCTGGAAAAATAACATTAAAGGAAAAAGGAAAAAATGA
The DNA here is from genome assembly GCA_019425775.1 of Rafetus swinhoei. Classification (NCBI taxonomy): domain Eukaryota; kingdom Metazoa; phylum Chordata; order Testudines; family Trionychidae; genus Rafetus; species Rafetus swinhoei. Next base: position 48,018,662 of record CM033442.1, on the reverse strand, counting down.
AATATCAGGAGAATAATACAGGGAATATTGGGTGCACTAAAAGAGACCACATCCATCTGTTCCATGTACCCACCTCTGGGAGTTTTCATCCTCAATGTTAGTGAGCCCTGTGACTGGACTGCTCAGTTGTTTCCAAACTGTATTCATATCCCCTGAATCCAAAGCCCTGTTAATTAGAGCCACAGATGACAGCATCTCCACCGCAACCGACAGCTCTGGGTGGGTGAGGTTACCCTGCATACAAAAAGGACCATCAGGACCACTTACCCGCCACAAATGTAGGCCATGTGAGGTGGACAGATTATGGCAGTGGTTACAATACCTACAGTGAGTGAGTAAAGGAGGAAGACAGTGTGACAACACAGCTACTGTAAGTTACATGAAAAAGGATATGGTGTTAGAAAGCTATCAACTATGATTCCATGTTTTCAGAGAACTATCCACAATAACTCCAACATCTCTTTCTCGAGCAGTAAACTAATTTAGTCCCCATCAATTTGTATGTATCGTTGGGATCATGGTACATTAATTTGCATCTACCAACATTGAATTTCATCTGCCATTTTGTTGCCCAATCACCCAGTTCTGGGAGATCCCTTGTAGTCGGCTCTGGACTTAACTATATTGCATTATTTTGTACCAGCTGTAAACCTTACCACTTCACTGTTTACCCCTTTTTCCAGATCAGTTATGAGTAAATTTAACAGCACTGGTCCCACTGCAGATCCATGGGAGGCCCCACTATTTACCTCTCTCCATTCTGAAAACTGACCATTTATTCCTACCGTTTGTTTCATATGTTTTAACCAGTTATTGATACATGAGGAGACTTTCCCTCTCACCTTGTGACTGCTTACATTGCATAAGAGACTGAGACAAGGGTTCATGTCATCAAAGGCTTTATGAAACTTCAAATACACTGGAACACTCTTGTCCACATGCTTGTTAACTCCTTCAAAGGACGCTAACAGATCAGTGAGGCTTTCCCTTTACAAAAGCTATGCTGAATCTTCACCAATGTATCATGTTCACCTACGTGTCTGATATGTCTCTTCTTTACTGCAGTCCCAACCAGTCTGTCTGATATGGAAGTTAACCTGTCACTGCCAGGATTATCTCCAGAGCCTGTCTTAAAAACTGGTCTCTCATTAGCCATCTTCCAGTCATCCAGCGTAGAAGCTGACTTAAGAAATAAGGTACATACCACAGTTGGTAGCTCTGCAATTTCTATCTGAATTCGTTGAGAACTCTTGGCCGAGTCTGGTGATTTATTATTGTTTAATTTATCATTTAATAGTCAATTACACAAACTCTGAACTGCAACACAGTTTCAAGAATTGGCAAAGCAGCTACATTCAGGAGAAGGTGGGGAATGAAGATCTAAGAACGATGGATATTGCTGGGAATGGTCAGACAGATTCTCTTTCCTGTTCCTGGAAAACAGTTACTTACATCAGGGCTCTGCTGCTGCAGAGTGGCCAGCTCCCTCTGGTAAAGCTCTGCAGCAAATGGATAAACCTCAGGTAACTGAGCTTCTGGATTCAAAAGTTCTCCCACAGTGTTCTCTGCAACACCCATCTGGATTGCAGAATTAATCCTTGCCACTGCTGCCAACCCTAGAGATTAAAGGGAAAGAAGGCACAAGGGGTTAGGAAGACAGAGAGCTTGTACCTCTTATACTATGTATAGGATAGACTTATGTGTAGTTCTGGGGAGGAGCTGGTGGTCTTGGTACATGTAGGAACCAATGACATAGGGAAGGGTAGGAGAGATGTCTTGGAGGCCAAATTTAGGCGGCTAGGAAAGAGATTGAATTCCAGGACCTCTATGGTGGCATTCTCAGAAAGGCTTCCAGTTCCACGCGCAAGGCCAGGTAGGCAGGCAGAGCTTCAGAGTCTCAATGCGAGTGCATGAGACGATGGTGTAGGGAGGAGTGGTTTAGATTTATAAGGAACTGGGGAAACTTTTGGGATAGGGGGAGCCTATACAGGAAGGATGGACTCCACTTAAACCAAAGTGGATCCAGACTGCTGGCACTTAACATTAAAAAGGTCGCAGAGCAGTTTTTAAACTAACAGAGATGGAGGAAAGCAGACTGGTGCAGAGGAGCACGTGGATCGGACAGAGACTAACAGGCATCACAGAAACCTGGTGAAGTGAGGACAATCAATGGGACACAATCATACCAAGGTACAAAATATATCGGAAGGACAGAACAGGTCATGTGAGGCAGGAGTAGCACTATATGTGAAAGAAAATGTAGAATCAAATGAAGTAAAAATCTTAAATGAAACAACATGTTCCACAGAATCTCTATGGATAGTAATTCCATGCACTAATAAGAATAAAACAGTAGGGCTATATTATCGACAACCTGACCAGGACAGTGATAGTGACTATGAAATGCTAAGGGAGATTAGAGAGGCTATCAAAACAAAAAACTCAATAATAGTGGGGGATTTCAATTATCCCCCTATTGACTGGGTACATGTCACCTCAGGACGAAATACAGAGACAAAATGTCTCGATACCTTAAACGACTGCTTCTTGGAGCAGCTGGTACAGGAATCTACAAGGGGAGAGGCAATTCTCGATTTAGTCCTGAGTGGAGCGCAGGATCTGGTCCAAGAGGTAACTATAACAGGACCGGCTTGGAAATAGTGACCATAGTATAACAACATTTAACATTCCTGTGGTGGGAAGAACACCTCAGCTGCCCAACACTGTGGCATTTAATTTCAGAAAGGGGAACTATACAAAAATGAGGTTAGTTAAACAGAAATTAAAAGGTACAGGGACTAAAGTAAAATCCCTACAAGCTGCATGGACACTTTTCAAAGACACCATAATAGAGGCCCAACTTAAATGTATACCGCAAATTAAAAAAACACAGTAAAAGAACTAAAAGGTAGCCACTGTGGCTTAACAACCAGGTAAAAGAAGCAGTGAGAGATAAAAAGGCATCTTTTAAAAAGTCAAATCCTAGTGAGGAAAATAGAAAAGAGCATAAACACTGCCAAATTAAGTGTAAAAATGTAATAAGAAAAGCCAAAAAAGGAGTTTGAAGAACAGCTAGCCAAAAACCTAAAAGGTAATAACAAAATGTTTTTAAGTACATCAGAAGCAGGAAGCCTGCTAAACAACCAGTGGGGCCCCTGGACAATTGAAATACAAAAGGAGCACTTAAAGACGATAAAGTCATTGCGAAGAAACAAAATTAATTATTTGTTTTCATCTTCATTGCTGAGGATGTTAGGGAGATTCCCAAACCTGAGCCGTCCTTTCTAGGTGACAAATCTGAGGACTTCTCACAGATTGAAGTGTCATTAGAGGTGGTTTTGGAAAAAATTGATAAACTTAACAGTAACAAGTCACCAGGACCAGAAGACATTCACCCAAGAGTTCTGAAAAAACTCAAATGTGAAATTGCAGAACTATTAACTATGGTTTGTAACCTATCCTTTAAATCAGCTTCTGTACCCAATGACTGAAAGATAGCTAATGTGACGCCAATATTTAAAAAGGGATCTAGAGGTGATCCCAGCAATTACAGATGAGTAAGTCTAATGTCAGTACTGGGCAAATTATTTGAAACAATACTAAAGAATAAAATTGTCAGACACATAGAAGAACATAATTTGTTGGGCAAAAGTCAACATGGTTTCTGTAAAGGGAAATCATGTCTTACTAATCTATTAGAGTTCTTTGAAGGGGTCAACAAACATGTGGTCAAGGGGATCCAGTAGATATAGTGTACTTAGGATTTTCCCTCTTATCCCATGACAACTTAATTTATGTAAGAGCCTTTGGTGAGGGACCTTGTCAAAGGCTTTTTGGAAATCTTTCATGGACTGAGAACTGGTTAAAAGACAGGAAACAAAGGGTAGGAATAAATGCTAAATTTTCAGAATGGAGAAGAGTAACTAGTGGTGTTCCCCAAGGGTCAGTCCTAGGACCAATCCTCTTCAACTTATTCATAAATGATCTACAGAAAGGGGTAAAGAGTGAGATGGCAAAGTTTGCAGATGATACTAAATTGCTCAAGAGAGTCAAGACGAAAGCAGACAGTGAAGAGCTTCCAAAAGATCTCACCAAACTAAGTGAGTGGGCAACAAAATGGCAAATGAAATTTAATGAGGATAAATGTATAGTAATGCACATTGGAAAAAAATAACCCCAACTATGATGGGGGCTAATTTAGCTACAACTAAATAGGAAAGAGTTCTTGGAGTCATCGTGGATAGTTCTCTTAAGACGTCCACGCAGCATGCAGCGGCAGTCAAAAAGCAAACACGATGTTAGGAATCAACAAAAAAGGGACAGAGAATAAGATGGAGAATATCTTATTGCCCTTATATAAAATCATGGTACGCCCACATCTTGAATACTGCGTACAGATGTGGTCTCCTCATCTCAAAAAAGATATACTGGCATTAGAAAAGGTTCAGAGAAGGGCAACTAAAATGATTAGGGGTTTGGAACGGGTCCCGTATGAGGAGAGATTAAAGAGACTAGGACTTTTCAGCTTGGAAAAGAGGAGATTAAGGGGGGATAGGATAGAGGTTTATAAAATCATGAGTGGTGTGGAGAATGTGAATAAGAAAAAGTTATTTACTTGTTCCCATAATATAAGAACTAGGGGCCACCAAATGAAACTAATGGGCAGCAGGTTTAAAACAAATAAAAGGAAGTTCTTCTTCACACAGCGCAGAGTCAACCTGTGGAACTCCTTGCCTGAGGAGGTTGTGAAGGCTAGGACTATAACAGGGTTTAAAAAAGAACTAGATAAATTCATGGAGGTTAAGTCCATTAATGGCTATTAGCAAGGATGGGTAAGGAATGGTTTCCCTAGCTTCTGTTTGTCAGAGGGTGGAGATGGATGTCAGGAGAGGGATTGCTTGATCATTACCTGTTCTGTTCACTCCCGACTGTTAGCAGACAGGATACTGGGATGGATGGACCTTTGGTCTGACCCAGTATGGCCATTCTTACGTTCTCTGTTATGAGGGCAGTTGTTACCACCTGCTGTGGAAAAGGCTTTTCCTCTGTGGACACTCCAAGTGAAATGCCACATATGAGGAAACCTATGTGAGAAGACTACATTCCCTCCACTGCATGAATTACTGGGTGAAATTATCTGGCCTCTGTTATTCAAGAGGTCAGACTAGATGATCACAGTGGTCTCTTCTAGCCTTGAAATGTATCGTTCTATGGTAATTTTCAATCATTTTAAATTAGTCAATTCCAGAAACAGCATTTATATCAGAAAAATAACAGAAACTAAACTAGTTTCAGAGTACGTTTTCAGAAGGACAACATCTCTTTACCAACGGTGCATCAAGTAGTTAGAGCGTTAGGATTTGTACTTGCAATTAGTTCTCTCCTAATTGGATACTGGAAAATAGCCAGAGTTGCAGGGAGATCCAAGTTTCTATCTCAATGTGAGCAAAACTGCATCCACAATAAGGATCACCAGTTGGCCTCAGGCTCTGTGCCATGGAGCTACCTGGATTTCCTTCACAGACCCAGGATCAAGAGATGAGCATAAGCATTCAACTACAAAAGTCACTTACATGGGACACAAGTTTCCTAAGTGTATTTTAAAACGTCTAGTTTGAAGCATGACTTGTATTATAAACCAGGTTATAAGAGCTATTATGCGGAGACTGAAAAGAATCACAGATGCTGGCTTTCTGCAAACTTCTCACTAGCCCTGCTGTTTACAGGGAAGTCACAAAGAGGCATGACAGCTGATGTCAGTGTTCCAACAATGTATAAATGATGCACTGCCTCAGGCCTCTGATCACCTCCACCAATTCCTTGGCTATAACCTCTACTGAAAGGCTCCTTACTTCGCTGATATTGTTGTGCTGTACGGTTAGCAGCGTCCACCCCAGACTGTAACTCCTCCTTCTGAAGGGGGCTTGCCAGACCAGTCTGAAAAAAAATAAATCACACGCAAAGGAAAGTCAGCACTCTTGTGACTTTATTCAAACACAACAACATGAACAGCAGTTTCTCCCTGTGAAATTTTACCCATGCACAATCCTCTGCAAACAGAATTCTGCAGATGTAGGAGAGAGAAATTATTAACCAGACTAGCCAATTAGCCCGTCATAAGACGGGATTTTCAGGTCTCTCCTCCACGTCGGTCTTCTCTCCTGAGCCTCCAGTCCCTCGCTCCGTGTCTCTCTCTCCCCTCCTCCTACTGCCTCCCCCTCTCTCAGCTCTTCTCCACCTTCTGCCTCTCTCTCCGTCTCTCTCTTTCTCTTCTCCCCCTCCGTCTCTCTTTCTCTTCTCCTCCTCCTGCCTCTCACTCTCTCTCCGCTCTGTCTCTCTCTTTCTCTTCTCCCCCTCCTGCCTCTCACTCTCTCTCCGCTCTCCTCTGTCTCCATCGGAGATGCACGCTTGTCCAGGCCCCGCACCCTAGGCGTGTACGTCACTGCCCCGCCCCCCTTCGTGACGCTCGGCTGACTTCTGCGTCGGTCAGCCGGGCGGGAGCAAGCAGCACAAATGGCCTCTCTCTCTCTTCTCCTTCTACTGCCTCGCCCTCTCTCAGCTCTCGTCCGCCTCCTGCCTCTCTCTCTCCTCTCTTTCTCTTCTTCCCCTCCCGCTTCTCACTCTGTTTCTCTTCTCCTCCTCCTGCTGCGTCTCTCTCTCTCTCGCTGTCCTCCGTTCTCCTCTCCGCCTCCTCCATTCTCCTCTCCGCTTTACTCCTTTTGAATCCGGCACCCTTTCCTGACGTCAGAGATGCATGCTCGTCCAGGCCCCACCCCCTGGCTGTTCCCTCTGGGCGGCACTGTTACCTCCCGCCGTGGCACGCGGCTGACTTCTGCACCGCCAGCCGGGCCGCCGCGCGGGAGCAAGTGGTCGTTTGGGGACCCCCATACTGCATGGGGACTGCAGCGCCCAAACAGCCACTTGCTCCCCCGCGGCGGCCCGGCTGAGCGGCGCAGAAATCAGCCGAGAGCCATGGCGTGAGGCGAAGGACGTGACTCAGGCAACAGCGCTGCCCAGAGGGAACAGCCAGCGTTTCAGCGTTACAGAGTCACAGACATTGGGCTACTATATATATGATACTCCACTGCATGGTTGACTAAAGTCTGATGCCTTCTCTGAGACTTCAGATGCCAAGCAGGTCTAGAAAATTAAACATGGGGCTAGGAGCCAGGTAAGTTTCCAACTAGATCTTTGCCATTAACTTGCTGTGAAGCCCTAGGCAAATCCTTTAATTACTCAGATTCCACATTTACAAAAATGGAAATAAAAAATGCCATATAGAAACTTTCAGAAGTAGTTCTTCTTCTTTGATTATATAGAGGGTGATCATATTTTCCAAATGGTATTGGTTAATTGAATAGCCAAGTAACCGCATGAATTCTTATCGGTTAGAAGAGTATTTTATAGTCCCTGGGGCCGGGGCTGGAAGACAGTGTGCTCCAGCCTCACCCCGAGGAGCCCACTGCCACCCCGCACTGTTGCCTCTGGGTGCCAGGCAGGTGATGGTCAGTAAGGGGAGCCAGTTTAAAAGCCAGCTCCCCTCACACACTGGCTACCTGTCGACCTGTGCTGCTACCTCTGATAAAAATAAAGCAGCCTCATCTGGGGGAGTCTGAGCTCCCAGACTCGATGCGAGCTGGATCTGAGCCGGGCTGCCTGCCTGCCTGCCTGCTCGGTTCCCGATACACTTTAAATGCAGAGTGGCAGCAGGGGTAGGTCCCAGACCTGTCGCAAGCCAGGACTGAGCCAGGCTGCTGGCCAGCCTTCTAAAAAATTTACTGGTGGGAGGGGAAGGAAATGCGTGTAATCTATAGCATTAACCGATAAGCTTTTGCTTATCATCAGTTAATCGGCTACACTATTACATCCCTACATTGCATGGAGCTTGCCTATGCCCCACCGCATGCGGAGCTGACCCAAGTTTACCTGAGCCCTCTCCCCTGCACATAGTTGGCCTAAGATGCCCCCACATATCATGTGTGGGGCTCACCCAGGCTGCCTGGCATCACTGCTTGTCTCAGCCCCGCATGCAAGCGTTGATTCTCACCCCAACCAAATATTCCTCCACAGCTCACTACAGGAAAATCATCCCCCCTTCCTTTTTTGGGGGGTAAATCCAGGTATTTGTCTTGTTTGCTCTTGCCAACTGATGATCAGTTGGTATAAGCAAATGGTACAATTGCCCATTCTTGCAAAAATCATGATGCCTGGAAGAGGGCTTAACAAGCGAACTATGCAAAACACGGTGTATGGGCACCTAATTTATATCATACTGTGTGATTCTCATTTCTGGGTCTCAGCAACATGGAAACTGCTATATGGGACCAGACCCATGTTCCATCTAGTCTAGTACTCTGTCTCCAATCATGACCAGCCCCCCAGATCTCAACTTCCTAGTACAAAACAGCTGAAACTCTCAGCTCAAGATTTTTACCAGCTTCTAAGGATATCAGCCATGGGTGAAAATCAACCACCTCTACTGATGGTTATTAATTTCCCTTAATCTCCAAATATTCTTATTTCTGGTACGGCTCCTCTGTACTCCAGTTGTCAGCTGGAGAGCACTCAATAGGAACATTCATCATGTACCTCAAGAAATGCAGATCAACTTTGAACAACCAAAGTGACATGACAGAATAAACATTAACCCAACAGGAGAACTCATGGGCTTCTTATATGGGCAGATTTGCTTGCACAATTCAGCAAAATTTCTAATCCAAAGGGCAAAATGTAAGACTGGTAGTACGGTTCACATATCATAACTCAGACACTTCCAGTCTTTGTGAAGTGTCTCTATTAGCCTTTAACCTCAGTCAGGTCTTCAAATTGCTACCCTTCTTCAGAAAAAGCAAGATGTTATTTTGTGCTTATTTGTGTGATGCTCCCCAGGACCTAGGCAATGCTGGGTAAATTTGTTAATTTGTATTTTACATTCAAGTGTATACATACATTTTATAATTATAGTTACATACACAGACTTTATATGCACTCTTCTCCTATGCGGAGGTTACAACTATGAGATTATCACTCACTCTGTTCACTACACTTGCATCTGAGACTTCTTGTAATGTTTCAGACCCAGAACAGCTTCAAACCTGTCACAGAAACACTTCCTTGTCATACTCCCAAAGATGGAGTATGCCTCAGTCACACTTGTCCAAAGTCCAGAATGAGCAAGATTCAGTCTTGGACTAGGAACTGCTTTTCCATAAACAAAAATATAATTACATTTAAATCTGTGAACTTTAAATTACTGGATAGAGGAGTTTCTCCAATATCATAGTGGGTCCCAAGCATTCTCTCCCAGCCCTTGAAGACTTAGACTTTAAGTTGTGACATTTACCATCCTGGAGTAACGCTGCCATTTCAAACTCACATTGATAAAGCTGTTGATACTATACCATTAAGTATTCTATTTACATACATAATCACAGTGTCTCTTGCATACCTATTATGCTATTGGAATAATAAGTTTACTTTTGCAATACATAAAAACAAAAAAATGTTTTCCAAAGTACCTTTAACTCATGCATGGGGGTTTCATGATCCCCAAATCATTAATATGTGATCGTTTTTGGTATTCTAAATACTTGCACAATGATTACATATGCTTTTCCATACCTCCTGTTTCTGTTGCCTGTCACTCAGGAGCTGTTTGAGATACCAGTCACAATTTTCTCGCTGTACTCCTCGGAGCCCCAGGGCTGGTGATGTCAAAACTTCAAATAATACTAATGCATCTCCCCGTTCCAAAGCCAGATCTATCTTTGATAGGGCTGAATGTGCTAGGGAGAAAGTAAGGTAAAGTAAGGGGAAAGAGCTAAATGTAGCAATCATTAGGCCTCTATAACACAGGCCAGAGAAGGCATTTCTTCCTGAACACTATTGACTGATGGTTTAGGCCTAGAAGTCTCTAAGTCAGGCTCCAAAATCAGGCTCAGGAGGACTTTTAAGAGGCGAAGAGACTAAAATGGTATGTAATACTAAGGGCACAAAGTTTAACGGGGATCCTTCTCTCGTTTAAGGAGCCTGGGGAGGGACAAGGGGCAGGATGAATTCAAAATAGAGAGAAATACTACTCAGTTCAAAGTGCAGCCGTAGACCAGGAAGTAAAGGAGCCATTCAGAATGTTCTTCATCCAGGCCTAGTTCAGTGGGAAACTTACTGTTGACTTTGTTGACATTGCCCTGAATCTCAGCTTGAGTCAGCAGCTCTGCGTATACATCCCTTTCTCTCTCTGAATTCTCAGAAGCAGTCTGACAATGAAACAAAACAATAATGTATCACTAGACCAGATTTTGCAGTGCTTTGTTTAGAGCAGGGACTGGCAATCTATGGCTCTCTAAGGAACCAGATATGGCTCTTCTGGAGCCCCAACTCAGCCCCGCCTTGCTCTCCACGCTGCAGGGAGCCAGTGCTGGCACTGCAGCCTTATGGCCCCCCACAAGTTTAGAACATCAGCGCTGGTTTCCTGGGGGCAGGACGGGGCCGGGGAGGGAGAGAGCCCTGATGCTTTGCACCAGATCTGGCATATGGGGAACAAGCAGAACTCAGCGAGACAGCGTTTTCCTTCCTCCACGTTTGGGAGACAAGCAGCCAAAATGGTTCCTGTGCGTTGCCCATTTTCTCCCCCCAGGAAACACTTCCAGGAGGCTTCCTGGCGGGAAATGGGAGCAGCGGGAGGCAGGTTACACATTGCCTGCCACGTGGTGCAAAAACAAGTGCCCCCAACCCCCTCACTCATCCCCCCTGGCCAGACACCCCCTGGCCCCTGCCCAGACAACTCCTGCCCAGATGCCCCCTGACCAGACCTCACCCCCTCCTATACCTCACCTCCCACCCAGATCCTGCACTCCCACCATGTCCTGCACGCTTAACCCCGCATTTTTGGCCCCACCCCAGAGACTTGGGGGGGGGGGGGCGCATCACAAAATCCACTAACCCCGGAACCCCAGAAGAAGTAATCTGGCCTGAGGCCTTGAACCTCAGTCCTCCATGCCCTTCTTCCCACTATGGGGCTGGAGCAGAGGGAGAGTGAGGGGTTTTGAAGGCTTTTTTTTTTTGGCTTCTTACTTGTGTGGGTCCCTGACTGATTTTTCTGGGAGTCAGAGACCCGAAAAAAGTCCCCCACCCCAGCCATAAATAAAGACAGCGTTGAAACCTTCTGTGTTGGACACAATATTTTATTTTTAAAATGAAGCCTGGCCTAGCCCCCATCTGGCTGCATTGTCATAAAACTCCTGCACGCCTCCCCCCACCAATCCTGAGTCCATCATACACATGAGCCACCTGCCCTGAGACCCTCATACATCCATATCTCCAAACTCATGTAACCCCACATTCCCAGACTCCTGCACCCCCACATCCTCAGTCCCCCTGCCATAACACTCCTGCACCCTCCCCCAAACTCCAACCTTGTGTCCTCAGTCCATCATACACTCAAATTCCATGTCCTGAGCCTCTCGTATACCCCAAACCAGACTCCTGCAGCCCTATATCCCCAGCTCCCTGCCATAAGATTGACAGAAGGCAGCCTGAATGCGTGCATGAAACTGGATTTGACCAGTTATGATGTAAACTTCAAAGAAATGTGTGAAAGGATGCAGCAGCATAAGTCCCATTAAATAAAGTCTGTAAGTACAATGTTTCCATTTATGCTGTTATTAATTATTATATCAATATTTTCAGTCATGCAAATGGGCATTCTTATACGGCTCTTTGTTGACCACTTGTTCTGAATTTTGATGTAGTTTGGCTCTTTGGTTTGAAAAGGTTGCTGACCCCTGGTTTAGAGGCCTCTAACAGCCCTCCAGAAGAAAGGGCAGTAAACATAACTAATGTACACAGCAACAAAGCTCTAACCCACTGCACAACAGATAAGTAATAATTACACACACATAAAAGGGAGTCCTAGAGGTGAATATCCTTAGGTGTACACACACACACGCACACGCACACACAAGGATACACAACACATAAGACTAGATGATTTCACTTAAGAACTCCGTGTGGTCACACAAAAGCAATTTCAGCACAAAAGATGCAGTAGATCCACTTAGGCAGACACATATAGATTCTCAAACTGGAAATGTTCCATATGAAATAAATGGATATGATAGGCCAGAGCAGGCCATGCATCTAAACTAAGTACTGCTAATTGGCGTCCCACTGCTGCAGACAGAAAGTGACAAATAGTTTGGGTAGAATTCTGTGAACAGATTCATTTGCACAGTAAACTTTTGGGACCACGGCATTTAGACTTGGATGTATAGTGCTTGTAAATATCGGCCTCCATAAAATAGGATTACTTACTGGCTAAGTAGACTTGGAAAACAAAATTCACTAAGCAACTCTAATCTAGGTGAAATTCTAGAACTAGTTCAAACTTTGTAGAATGGTTGTTTTTATTACATATCTATATCAGAAAGACTCAAAAATTCTATATAAAAAAAAAAGGACGGGCTTTTACTGATGTCTAGAATAAGACCTCTCCTCTGTTCTTCCACCATGCATATTCCTTGGGAATCTATGTGTAAGGGATTCTTGTAGAACGCTGTCTGTTTTCTTCCATCTCGTAATATATCACATTTACCCCTGAGGACAATAGAATTTCACTAAGGACAAATCTGATCTAACTCCTCAGGTAAAATACTTAACATCATATTTTTACTAGATTCCTCTGGTGGCATAGTGAACTCGAAACAATGAACATGAATTCGTAGTTACAAAGGAGTACTGTTCTTTTACCCTGTTTTTGGCATTCTCCATCTTGTCCTTCTTTGCTTGGTACAATGTGTCCTGATATATTGATGCCAGCGGTTCCTCAAGATTCACCAACATGGCATTGGGGTTTTTCATTGCCATAAGGGTGTCAGCTGGAACTTGATGGTCAATTGCTTCATTAATGGCAATAACAGCAGCATGCACTGAAAAGCAAAGCACAGATTCCTAATTTACTGCAAAGACAGCTGCCCTTTCTTGCAATAAATTAAAAGCTGATCTAGCTTCGCCATTTCTGCAATTATCAGTATACAAATTGCAAGTAAGGCTCTGTATTTTTGACCAAGATGGTATCTTATTCCCTGATATCAGTTTGATTTTGACCAAATCAAATACAGATTTTCAAACAAAAAAAATGCCTTGGCCATAAGAAGACCTATGTTGATGTAAATAATAGGGACTATTACTGCCAGCACTTAAACATGTACTTTCTATCCAATCTGGCAATTTAAATGGTCACAGAGGATGAAAATCCATTTCCCCTTACATGCTGCTTCATCCACAGAAAGTTCATTAGCTAAAATTCCTCCAATCTTGCTGAAGGCAGGCATCTGAATTCCATACTTCTCCAGCTCACTCCTCATGTTATTGATCTCCTCCTCTGAAATACAAAGAAAAAAGGTGCAATATAGGCAGAATCAGACCTAAGATCAGCTATTGCTACACAAATATTAGGACAGCTACAAAAGACTGCAAATGCCATCTCAAAATATTTTATGCATGCAGCCTGAGAAGAGACAAAACTCTCCTATATTTGTTCCAGTCGCCCAAACTGAAGGGGCTTACACAAGACTGTTTGTAGTTTCGTGCGCCTAGTGACAAAAGTTTGAAACAGATTACATGATCCTTGTGTGGTTTGAAGTCAACAGGGCGTGGAAAGTACATACACAATATCCTACAAAGTTTGCTTTCTTCTGCAGCTGGTGCTCTGGAAGGAGAAAATCTAAAACCAAGGGAAGGGAAGGGAGAGACAATGGAGACATTCTAATGTTAACAGAGCCAGTTACTAAAGAATTAAGAATAAAACTTCCTCCTAAAGTTCTGGAGTCTCCTTCCCCAGCTAGTATCGTCGGAATCCCCATCAACATTTTGTAAGCTTCCGTTTAGTCTGCAAAAGCGAAGAGTGCGGGGGGATTTGATAGCAGCCTTCAACTTCCTGAAGGGAGGTTCCAAAGAGGATTGAGAAAGGCTGTTCTCAGTGGTGACAGATGGCAGAACAAGGAGCAATGGTCTCAAGTTGTGGTGGGACAAGTCCAGGTTGGATATTAGGAAAAACTATTTCACTAGGAGGGTGGTGAAGCACTGGAATGGGTTACCTAGGGAAGTAGTGGAGTCTCCATCCCTAGAGGTGTTTAAGTCTCGGCTTGACAAAGCCCTGGCTGGGTTGATTTAGTTGGGATTGGTCCTGCCTAGAGCAGGGGGCTGGACTTGAAGACCTCCTGAGGTCTCTTCCAGCTCTATGATTCTATGATACTAAACATAAATGAAATTAAGGCCTTGGCTGAGTTGGGCATTAATCCCTCTTCATCCATTCCGTAAAGCATCTACTGGAGTGAGTAAACAGGACGTGCAATTTCATATACATTTAAATCTCAGAGAAGCAAGAAATCTCCATACCTGTGAAGTCCACCTTCCCATATAAATCCTGAATCTGAGGGGCCAGTCCCAGTTTAAACAGGTACAGACTAGGAAACACAATGTATGAATAATTAGCACTAATCACGCCTTGTGGCCTTTACCACACATACAAGTACATTAAGGGAGATGTAGATGCAGGAAACATCCAACTAAATGAAAAGAATTCAGGATGGTCAAAACCTGCCTTTTCAATTCTGATGGTGATTGATTCTCCCAGTGAAACATCTGTGTATGAAGGAATGTTACCATGAAAAAAACAGTAGACCCCCCCTCACCTAAAAAGAAGATCCATGTAGCTTAAGAGCTCTTTAAAAGTTCCCTTTTCATCAGCAGACATCTGGTTGCACATCTGGGTAACTTCTTACCAAAGATTTGCTTTATTCTACTGGTTACCAGTACACAGCCAGCCTAACTCTATAGGTGTAAACACACCCTGCAGCTACCTTAGGGTGGGTAAAGGAGGTTTGCATATTTTTTACGGAACAAGGTAAGTTGGTATTGGGAAAGTAAAGAAAGATAAATTGAATTTAGGCCATGTTAATTCTGAATACAAGTGTTAACATCAGGGTTTAATGAAATTTAACGTATTCATTTTTAAATTCAATTTCAGTTAATTCATATTAACTTTCCTGAGTTTCCTTGTATAGACAAATTCTTCCTCTTGGAGACCCATATGCTGCCCACTATTTACATTTCAGCAAAACCCAGGTCATTCTGAATATCTGGATTCTGATTTACATATCACTGGCAAAGAGGAGCAGACTGACAAGGAGATGTGGACATATGTCCGCTGAGCCCAGCTATTAAGAATAACTGCAAAAGCTACTCTTAAGCTGCCAGTGAGGAGCCTCACTAACCCACACCCCTTTCATACTGGTCAAAGGAGCATAGACTACACAGTTCTATACTTGGACATCACACAATGCTGAGTGTTCCTGGCAAGTTATATGCATGTTGAGATCTGAGTTGAAAGCAGATTTACTTCTACAAATAATATGATTTTAGAACAGCCTTAAATTAGGGATGTCAACGTGTAGTTGACTACACAATTAACTGATAAGCCTTGGCTCGGGTTACCAGATAATCCTATTGACTACATGCACTCCCTCCCCCACCTTTGCTGACTCTATCAGAGGCAGCAAGGGGTAGGAGGCAGGAACTGAAATGCACATGCTGGCTGAACCTCCTGCCCCCCCACTTGGTGCCTCCATGGGAGAGGAAGGGCAGGCGGGAGCCAGTTCCCCTAGAGCATCGGCTTCTGCCTGCCCCACCCCCCAAATGCGTATAAACATGTAACTGCTAAAACTTCAAGCATGTTTACCCAAATACCCGACAGATTAAAAATAGCTGAACCTCAATACAGGTTCCAGGTAGGGATGTTAACTATCTGAATGCTTCCTTCCAAAGGATCAGAAAACAAAAGAATAAGCTTCTTCTTGAGGACTGGCAACAAGGAGTCCTGTGGCTCCTTATAAACAGATGTATTGGAACATAAGCTTTCGTGGGCAAAGACCCACTTCATCAGATGCATGTAGTGGAAATTTCCAGAGGCAGGTATAAATATGCAGGCCAGAATAAGGCTAGAGATAACGAGGTTAATTCAGTCAAGGAGGGTGAGGTCCACTTCTAGCAGCTTATGTGGAGGTGACTTGAGGACTGTAACTGAGCGTACATAAGATGGTGACCCAAACTGATATGGTTCAGTGCTCTTTATACAGAAACGTCATAAGGAGTGTTCTTCACATGAAGCCCACTAAATATTCTTTCACAATCAGATTGGAAACCTGCATCCAAACTGGTTTATCAGGAAAATCTAAGTCACTGTAATGCAATGATCTGTCTCTCTGGAGCAAAATCTTCCATTTCAACACACACTACAGAGGCAAAGTCAGAAATAACCAACACTGCCAAGTGGATCTCTCTAGTTACCTCAAGAGGTGCGACATTATCCTTCTGAGCCTCTGAAAGGGTTTTAAAGCTTTACATGGCTTTTCAAAAGCTCCCAAGCCTCCTTGATTTATCCTAAAAATAAACATGCTGCAGACAAAGGCCGGCTTCAACTTACTCTCTACCTGTAGCCTAGCTAAACAGACAAGCTTGAACCTATTTTCTCCCAAGACACAAGCTGAAGTTCATTATTTATTAGCAGGTGAAAATTACAGTGCTGACACTTCCCTTTATGCCTCTCACACTGCAGTTCTAGATAAAGATTCATACAATGAACACGCAAGTGAAAATATAGAACCATTATAAAAGTAATCATTCCCCATATGAGATAGGAGTAGGGCATGTGCATATTCAGACTTCTGAACACCCATGGTACATTCATACCCTTCCTGAGATTAGTTTCCAATTCAGTGAGATTTCATCAGCATGCCAAGTTATTATTAGTGCCAATGTCTGAACTGGTGGCAGGATGCTACATGTGATACTATCTCTATTATCTTAAATGGACACACTTGTAGACTCTGCTTATTAGATATCCATTGGTAGCCAACAAAGAAGTTACTATTATCCAGTAGCTGCCAGTAAGTGGAAGGTAGATTTGTGAAATAGCAGCCAGAGAAGGAAGTGCCAGGACTTCACTCCCTTGGCTGAAGGCTTGCAAACCTGCCTAAAGACAGGACAGAAGCAGGAAGTGGATTGCAGCCTGAATGCCAGGGCTTTCAAAGGACAGTAGGGACTTTGGGGGGCCCACTGAGCTGCATGGGACCTTTCCCTACATTGTCCACACATTGCAACAATTCCTTCCCTATGTGGAGTCTCCCAGCAGGCACAGGCCAAAGGAGCACAGGGAGAGGTACCATGCAGGTCCAGCATCTCAGCTACTGCTCTGCCAACAGCCTTTCTTCTCCTCCCTGCCCACAGCCTCTTACCTCCTGTGCACAGGCAGGTTTACCAGGCTGCTACCCCCTTCCCACTCTCCGCTATGGCTTTGACGACAACCTCCTCTCCCCTCCCAGCCCCCCACCTCCTGTGCAGTCTCTGAGTGCAGGCAGGCTTCTTCCATGGCTGTAATCCAAGAAAGAATCACGGAAACATCCTAAATACTAGTCGCAGGCAGGTTTGCAAGGCTGCAGACAGGAAAGGGAGGCCCTCACACGATCTTCTCTAGCTGCAGCCCCAACAGACCTGCCTGCCAGGGTGCTCAGCACATTCCAGTGCTTCCTTCTGGGACTGCAGCCAGAGCCTTCAAAAAGATGTTGTGAATAAGCAGCATGCTGTTGCCAATATCCAGATCCCATTAATATTGAAGTCAATGGGATGAGATTGATTCCCAACAAAATATTACTATTAACTGTAAGTTGTTTGTATCCAGGTTCTTATTAAGTGGAAACCACTATACATGTAGAGCCCTGCATGTATTTTCCTGCCTCCACAGTGGATACAAATCTTGTATCCGTATCCCATCCATATCCAAAAATAAGCTCTGGATATCCGTGTCCACATCCACGGATATGGATACCTGCAGATATAAAGCAGTTCTAGATACAACCTTTGTCTCCGCACCTCTATCTGCAAAAATGAGCTGTGGATATCCATGAATTTGCATTCTTCCATAGGGTAGGAGACATTATACTGCACACACTTTTAAAAAGCTCTCACTACACTGCTTGCCTCCTGATACTGTGCATTCACAAATATGCAGATACACACACACACACACACACACACACACACACAATCCCCACGGTGGGCAATTCACAGCTGTACAAATCCCATCCCTAAGGCTTGGGAATCTCAAAATGTACACATGGCCACCACTGGTTGGTGATCTCACTGTCTCAAACATGCATAGCACTTAGAATGGGAAATATCAATGCATTTCAGAGACGCCGCTTCTGGAGGCTGAAGACTTTACTTTAAGCCTACAGTACATTCATCCCCACCGTTCCAAATCGGAATTCATGTACATTCTTGCAGACTTGGGATTTCTAGGCAGCCTTCATTCATTCGCAATTCAAATTCCTGCCTAACACGTGTTACCTGAGAGCATGGATACAATAGATGCAGCGTGGCATGTTCTTCCGATCATAGATGTCAGTAGTTTCTGGGTAGAAAATCTGAATATAAAACAAAGTTAACTATCAGAATAATACCTCACACACTAGCCAGCTAAGTAGGAAGGAATTTAACAACCCTAAAACTGCCCCAGACAGTTGTGGCATAGGGAGGTTGTGAAATCTCCATCTCTGGAGATATTTAAGAGCAGGTTAGACACACACCTGTCAGGGATGGTCTCTAGACGGTGCTTGGCCCTGCCGTGAGGGCAGGGAACTGGACTCAATGACCTCTCAAGGTCCCTTCCAGTTCTAGTGTTCTATGAGTCTATGAAATAGTGTCAAAACACTGTCAAGCTGGAGGATTTTACACTCCAACTCCTGTAACCCTCACTGTACGAGAAGTAAGGGAAGTCGGAGGGAGTGTGCACCATTTTGAAATAAGCGCTATGTAGATGTTCCCTATTTCGAAATAAGCTATTTCAAAATAAGATACGCAATTGACAAGGAGCATTGTGGGTCACTTGGCTTTCTCAAGGTACATCTACACTGCAGCACTATTTCAAAATAACTTAGTCTGCATCTAAACAGCATCAAGCTGGAGGACTTCTTACTCCGACTCCTGTAACCCTTACTGTCCGAGAAGTAAGGGAAGTCAGAGGGAGAGTGTTCCATTTCGAAATAAGTGCCATGTAGAGGCTCCCTATTTCAAAATAAGCTATTTCGAAATAAGCTATGCAATTGATGTAGCTCAGTTTGCATAGCTTATTTCGAGTTAAGTCCTGCAGTGTACATGCACCCATACTGTTGCACCCACATTCCTGCTCGGCCCCATGCCCCATCTACATGACCATCCCACACCAGCTCCCCACAGAGATACTGTGTGGTATTCCAGGGGAATTGGGTTGGAGATGCTGAGAGAGTCAAGAGATGATAGGGATATTTACATGAAAGATTGGGGAAGAGGATTTTGTTTGAACTGGATGAGCAGAAGGGGGCAAACTTAGCCACATTAGGTCGATATTCTCTTGAGGTCCCTTCCAGTTCCACATTCCTTCTCTCCTCATCCAACATCCTCCAGAGCACCATCTCTCCCCCGAGCCCATTCCTACGCTTCCTGCTGCCCAATCTGCTCCTGTAAGTCACTAGGAGTTCATGCATAGCACAGTTGTAAAGGCAGGAGAATGCTGGAAGGAAATGTTTGACAAAATCCTAAAATTAACATTTCCAAGGTTGTTTTCTTAATGCAGACCAGACCGCAGGTAAGGGTGTAGAATAGTGACCCTTGTGTGACTAAACACATAGTCTGTTCTTGTTACATGTAACAAAAGTGAGAGGAAAAGTTGTTTTGGGAATAAACCAATGTTCATGGTTTGACTTTCAGTATTTTTTCATAGATATTCTGATTTTAAGGACAGAAGGGATTATTTAGTCTGACCTCTTGTATAAGACAAGTCACAGAATTTCAGCCAGTCACTCCTGTACAGAGGCAAATAATTTGTTTTTACCTAAAGCATCTTTCCTGAAGACTTGATTTCAAGACTTCAAGAGACAAAGAATCCACCACTTCCCCACAAAAGATGGAAAAATTCACCAGTTCCAACAATTGTTGCTTCTTTTATCCATGATTTTCCTATAATGATTCCTAAAAATTTCCATGACTAAACTGTAGCTCAGGCATTCTGCTCAACAGAATGAAAAATTAAATTTTGTACTGCAGATCTCACCCAAAATGAGTGCTAAGCATATGATACAGAAGGAGTAATTCACTCTGCCTCCCACTCATATAGACAGAGATGGGAATGGAGTATTTTAACAAACTTCAGGATGATGTTTCTAAGGAGGACCAAGTCTAGGAAACTAAGGGTTAGGTAACCAAAGTTTGCTGAATCATCTGTTTTGGCAAATTCATCCCACAACATTCAAAGCCTGGCTTTTCAGTGCAGCAATTACCTTGGGGAGGCCAATCTCAGACATGGCATTCAACCACTGAATAACATTATCTGTATGCCGAAAATGGAGCCCAGTTGCCTGAAAAAAAGTGGGAGGGTGGAAAAAGCACATGAATCATCATAGCCACAGTGAGTACTAGGGAACTTTGCCAAGACATGTATCTGATAAGTGTTACTTACATCATCTAAACACTTCCAAATATCTGAGGTCTTAGGTACGATGATGAAAGCTTTCTACAGCCAGCTATATTTAAGGCTTACAAAAAGCCAGCTCTCTCAGACTCTCACATGCACAGAAACTCAGATAAAACTAAAAGATCTTCCTTCATCCACTATCTACAGTTCAGGAAGAGTTAAATTTTTTCACTTTAAAACTGCCACAATCTATTACTCACTCATTCACTGACAGCTCCTATACAAAAGAGGTGAGGAACCTTTTTTCTATTGGAGCCATTGATCCATGGGAGGGGGAGAGCAATCAGGGGCCATACACAGCCCCACAAGGGGTGGGAGCAGAGGTTCAAGGCTTTCCCTAGGCTCTAAGATAGGGCCAGAAAGGGGGTCAAAATGCGGGACTGGGGTCAGGGCTGGAGACTGGCATGCACGTTCCAGCAGGGGGTACAGGCACTGGGGTAGGGCCGGGATAGGACAAGGGGTTGGGGTGCGGGCTCCACAAGGGAGTTTGGATGAGGAAAGGACTGAGGGTTGGGATATGGGTGGGGAGCAGGTTTGGGAGGGAGTTAAGAGTGCAGAAGGAGATTCTGATCTGGGGGAGGAGGTTGAAGTGCAGTACAGCTTCAGTGTACAGGCTCCAGCCATGCAATGCTTACACCTCAGGCCGCTTCCAGTTAGCAACACAGTGGGGTGAAGGCAGGCTCCCTGCCTGCCCTAGTGCCATGCTACTCTCGGAAATGGCCACCATGGCCCTTAGACGGGAAGAGCCAGGAAGCGCTGCACATTTTGCAGAGCTGAATTTCTGGCTAATAAAAACTAGGAGCTGGGGGTGGGGGCAACACCCAGAGCTTCTCTGATCACCCCTCTGCTTCCGGGCTGCAGGGAAATGTCAGCAAGCCAGCACTTATAGCTCTAGCCCCACAGGTAGGCACTGAAACTTGGGGTTTCTAGCCTGCAGTAGAGACTATCCACAGGCTGGATGAAATGAAACAGCAGGCCAGATCCAGAGCACGGGCCACTGGTTCCCCACCCCTCTCTACACCTATACATTCAGAAATCTCTTTCCTTAGACCTCTCTGGCCATCCTAGTTCCCAGAACAGAAAGATCTCACCTTATATCTGGTTTGTTCCCGGTCATAGATTTTCTTCAGAGACACCACCTTAGGAGAGAAAAAGTTTCCCAGTTTGGCTAGAAAGACTCCATTCCTTAGCCCCTCCTCCAGCTCTGTTGTGGGAGGTAGCTCCTCATTAAGGCAAGCCTCCATCCATCTGAAAATGTGAAAAGAACCAGAGTGGGTCATGTGAGAACTTTTCTGATTTCTTCCATTTCTGGCTAAGTTCAGCACTGATGCTACCACATCTTTTCCCATTGTATGAGTTATGTATTAGGCAATGGTGTGCACAGTGTTATAATACACTTTTTACCATAAGATGCTGCTACCTGGCCTCAGGTTCGAAGTGTTGCCCTTTCAGCTTTTAGGCTACCCACGCTAAAGTTACTTCAGATGAAAAAGTGAACAGAAATATGAACCCAAATGTCTTTGAAAGTTTCATAAACATATTTTTTAAACACACATCTTCTTACCCATTAATTTATTTTCTCCTAGTCACTGTGTACTTGACACTTGCCTAGATATATTAGCCAGCAAACTCAATTACCTCTAGTTTGAATCATCCTCATGAGAAAAGGCTCAACTGTTACGTCTCTCTTTGCTGAGCTCCACTATATTCAATATCACTTAATCCCATGCTAGACATTGGTGGCTCCATCACACTGAGTCAAGTCCTGTTGGTGTAGTCTCACAGCTGATGCCTCAGAATTTTGGGGTCAGGTTTGCTTCTCTTGCCTATATTTTCTCCAATCCTGTTTTGTATTTCAGACTTCAACTTACAGTGAAGACCAGAATATTAGCTGCTACTGTAATCACATTTCCTTACTAGAGATTTCCGCATCCTTAGGCAGTATCACAGCTTTCAATAAGCTCTCCCCTTATCTCTTTCTTCCAATCTAATTTAATGTTTGTTACTGTAGTACCTGAAGGCAACAAAGATTACAGGGAGCAAATAACCTGAATGGCTCGTGTGCCCACTGAGAAAATAAGTCTGGTTTTATCCCATCAGGAAAATTGTCATGGAAAACCTAATGTATACACATGGGATTTACCGTTTCTTCTGAAAGGGGTAAAATCTCTGGACATTCTAATATTTGTGGAAGGGATTTCCGCATATTCCCCTCCATCTTCTAAAAGAGCGAGTGCCTTTCTCTGCAGCATGTGTCTCTGTCAACTTAGCTCCTCTAGCATTCCTGACGGAAATATCTACTTTGGTACGGTCATGCTGAAACAGAGGTGACTTTCAAGATATTTAGGGCATAGAAGATCAAGATCCAGATCTTAAAAATCAGATCTGGTATTGCAATAAAGAACACAGGTCATACCTATCAAATACAGCATTGTACCTAGGAAAGCAGTGACTCTGAAAAGGATTTAGGGGTCAGTGGACTGGGTTCAGAGCATGAATTCCCAATGAGATATTTTGTAAAAAAGCTCTTAATGCAATCCTTGATTGCATTTTACAAAAAATAATATGGATGTTACTTTTATCTCCATATAATGTATTGGTGAGATTGATATTAGAAAACTGCCTTCTGTTAGTGCTGGTCCACGCTTATAGAAAGGACTTTGAAAAACTGGAGAGCGTGCAGAAAAGAATCCAAAAAATTATTCAAGGGCTGGAGAAAATACCGTACAGAGAAAAACTTAAAGCGCTCAATCTGTTTATCTCATTTAAAAGATTTAGCAGTGATAATTACAATATGTGTAACATTTCACAAATGTTCAGGCTGCCATATGGCCCAGAAGTTGTAGACATGCTCTTGCTGTGATTTTCTGGCTGTTATATTGCAGAGGTGAGGCTGGATATGGTGTCAAATCTGTCCCTGGGTAGATATGTTCTCAAGTGGGGCTGATGAAGTCTATTAAGTGGGTGAGAGAGAGTAGAGGTTTCTGTACTGAGGCAGAGACCCGATGAGTGGAACAGAGATATAACCCTGCTGGTTGCTGTCCGAACTTCAAAAAATGACCAAATTCAGGAGCCACCTGTCCAGGTTAAAAAAATATACATATTCTCCTCTGACGAAGATGAGTGGGGCAGGCAGGGGCACCACTCCAGAGCAACTGGAGCAGCCCCTGTCTGCAGCCCCACCTCTCCACCTCCCACTGAAGATAGATGCTGCTCCAGCCTGGCCTTGCCTGCAATGTGCCCGAGTGCGCCATGGGGCTGGAGCAGTCCCAGTCCCCTGCCAGTGGCAGATGAGGAGCTGCTCCAACCCCCCATCAGTTAATCAGAACCATTAAGCATCATCAAGAGTGATTCTTACCAGTTAGCCTTTCACATCCCTAATTGCCAAAACAGAGAACCATTCAAATATCAAATATAATAGAAGAATTGTACAACCTTGAAAATGGAATAACAGAAATTGAATTACATTTATTAGTACAAAGAATTAGGCCACGCACTTAAGGATTAATAAAAATTTTTTGCTATAAACTGGTAATTTATCAACTAGAAGCAATTAAGGACAAAGACCTCAGTGTACTGGTCTGTCACAGAACAATTATGAACTGCCAATATGGCACAAACAAAAGAAGCTAATGCAATCCTAGGGAGAATTAGCTGTGGTATTTCCAGTAGACACAGGAAAATGTTATAACCATTATACAAGACTCTGCTAAGAATACCCTGTGAAATTCTGGTCTACGATGTTTAAGAAAAAATAATTCAAATAGGAACAGGTGCAGGAAGAGCTCCTATAGTGATCAGAAGAATGGGGAATCTGCCTTTCAAGAAAAAAATTAAGGAACTTGGCTTCCTGAGTCTAAAAGATCAAAGGCCAAGAAGAGATATTGCACTCTTTAAATACATCAGAGGGATCAAAAAGAGGCAGAGGAGTTATTTACATTAAGGGGTAATAATGATGCCAGAAGAACAAAGGGATATAAACTAACATTCAATTAGTCTTGAATTAAGATGGTTTCTAACCTTTGGAGGAGTGCAATTCTAAAACAGCCTTCTAAGGGGTATAGTTGAGGCAAAAAAAAAAAATCAGACTGAGCTCATTAACTTTACAAAGTGGATGGTAAAATGTGGTTGCCCACTATGGTCTATGACTCACTCAAAACTCAAAATCTTGGCACTGGAAAAAGTCCAGGAAAGGGCAACAAAAATTATTAGGGTTATGGAACGGTTGCCATATGAGGAGAGATTAAAAAGACTGGGACTTTTCAACTGAGAAAAGAGGAGATTAAGGAGGGATATGAGAGAGGTCTATAAAATCATGAGTGGTGTGGAGAAATAAATAAGGGAAACTTATTTACTTGTTCCCATAACACAAGAACTAGGGGTCCCCAAATGAAATTAATAGGTAACAGGTTTAAAACAAACAAAAAGAAGTATTTCTTCACACGACAGACCACCTGTGTAACTCCTTGCCAGGACTTTGATATGGTTCAAAAAAGCACTAGATAAATTCATGGAAGTTGCATCCATCAATGGCTATTAGCCAGGATGGGTAGGAATGGTGTCAGTCTCCTCTGTTTGTCAGAAGCTGGGTATGGGTGACAGGGGATGGATCATTTCATGATTCCCTGTTCTGTTCATTCCTTCTGGGGTACCTGCAATTGGCCACTTTTGGAAAACAGGATACTGGGCTAGATGGACCTTTGGTTTAATCCAGTCTGGCCATTCTAATGCTCTTAGTTAATATACCTAATTCCTAGCTTTAAGGCACTAGATGGGAAGAACTAAGTTATTACTAAGAATTCTTTCCAAGGTGTCTGGCTGCTGGGCTTTGCCCAAATGATCACCATATTTGGGGTTAGGAAGGAATTTTCCCTCAGATCATATTAGCGGAAACCCTGTGGTAGGAGGGGGGTTTCACCTTTTTCCCCCGCAACATGGGACACAAATCACTTCTTGGTATGAAGCAGAGTGAATGGTGGATTCTCTGTAACTTCAAGTCTTTAAATCAAGAGATGAGGACCTCAATGATCCAGCCAAAGGTTATATGCCTATATCTAGGTAGGTGAGGTTCTGTGGCCTGCAATGTACAGGATGTCAGACTGGATAATCATGAAGGTCACTTCTGGCCTTAAAGTCCATGACTTTAATTAGATCTGCGTTTAATGCTGTGCAGATCTTACATCTGATGGAGATCTGAGACTCTCAGGGGCAATGAAGGCAGCATGAAGAAGACCTATGGCAGATCAGCATGGTTTGAAGCTTGGGGTCTTAGGCATAACCCCCCACTCAGGGCTGTGGCCTGTAAAAACAAAGAACTAAATTGGGAACATAAAGGGGGGGGGGGGGGGGGTGTTAAAAACTGCACTAAAAATAAAAAAATTCTGAGAAAATAAAGAAATATGTTGAGGATGTGCGTAGCAAGCCACAAGGCTGGCTAATGAACATTACAAGCCACAGGTAGTTGAGAAAGAATTTGAGTTGCAGCACATCTGCCCTCTCGATATGCCCTCACAACAGAATACGAGGGTGTCCATTATGGGGCACACAGAGACCTGCAGATATTGCTGACGGAAATTTCCAATCCAGAGTACACAGGTGAGCACACATCCTGACTTCCAGCACACACTGGGACACTACTAAATGAAGAATCAGATTCCACAGCCAAAAGAGATTTATCATCTAGTGTGACCTCCTGTATAATACAGACCATAGAATTTCCAAAAAAATAATTCTAGAGCATAACTTTTAGAAAAAGATCCATCTTGATTTAAAAATTGTGAGTGATGCAGAATCCTCTACAACCCTAGCTATATAACATGTTTTACTCAATACATAAGCTCAATTTAAGAACTACTTGTTAAAATTCAGTGTTGTTTTGATTTACAGAAAGTCTTTGACCCCCACCAAAGGCTCTTAACCAGAGTAAACTGTCATAGGATAAGAAGGCAGGTCCTCTCATGGATCAGCAACTGTTAAAAAAGATAGGAAATGAAGGGTAGGACGAAATGGACAGCTTTCACAGTGGAAAGAAGTAAACAGAGGGGGTTCCCCAAGGATGCATACTGGGATCAGTGCCGTTCAACATATTCATAAATGATCTGGAAAGTAGGAATGTGAAAGTGTAACTGTGCACACGGCTAAGCAATGAGCCAGGGCTCAACTGGTTAACTTTCACGGTTATACACAGGCTCCTGGTACACGTAGTCCTTGGTGCACTAGCTCCTGGGGAGCCACCTGCACCAGCCAGCCACACCTGCCCCTCCCTGCTGCCTCTGTGTCCCTGTCCGCCTACCCCATGTGAAATTTTCAGCAGTTACACGTTTACTTAAATAAATGCATTTTAGCATCTCACTAGAAAGAAAAGTAAACAGTGAGATCTATCAATGGCTATTAACCAAGATGCTCAGGGACACAACCACTTCCTCTGGGTGTTCCTAATCTTGTCAGGTCATTACATAAGAGGTGAAATGAATTTTAATGGCCTCTTCTGTCCATTTCTTTGCAGAAATAATCAAAGGCACAAGTCCTTAATAAAGTTGACAGAAACCTGCAGGGAGAAAGAAAGGGTTGTAAAGCCACAGGGTCACAAAAGGACAAATAAGCAAAAGAAATTAAGAAAGGGAAGAACTTTGGAAAGTAGATTAGTTCAATTTCACCACGCTAACTTGGAGCTGAAGATGAGACTTCCAAGATTTAAGTGAGGAACTGAGAATCAAATCTGAAGAGAAGGGAGAACTCCAGAGTGGCAAGATGGACCTATAGATAATCAGAACAGAGATACGGTATGTGAGTGGAAGAGATCAGCTGATAAAAAGTGTATAGGGAGAAAAAGACTGAGGACAGAGACTTGAAAAGATTTCTGGATAGTGGGAAGGAGGAGCAGCAGACCAAAGTGGCAGTGAAGGAGTAGATGAATAAGTGAAGAATCACAGTCAGGAGAAACTGGGAGGGGAAAGAAACTCAAAATGTAGACATGATCACTAACGCTCATGGTGGGCAGACAGCTCAAGAATAATTTAAGTGGAAACAGAGGCCTTGAGATTTGGCCAGTACGAGATTATTGGTAACTTCAGCAAAGGGCAATTTCAGAGGTGTGCAGAAGCTGAACCCAGATTGCAAATGGTCTAACAGAACCTGCAAAGGAAGGAAGCCATGGCAATAGCAGTAGAGGCACACAATTCCAGATCTCTGTAATGAAAGGAAAGGAAAAGGCAGTTGTTAGAAAGGCAGCTAGAGGGCAAGATGGGGTACATGTGCCTCAGAGATTCACTGAATTGACATCTGAAGGGGGCTATACTTCTAAAGGGAACTGGATGATTACTGCAGGGCACTCTTATGCCATAAACTCAATCATCAGCTTTCTACAGGACCTGACAAGAAAATGATAATGGGTTTCACTTTCCAAGGTATGCACATAGGGACATATAAAAAACTCACCAGCTATCTACCCAAAGAGCAGCTGCTTTGCAGCCCTTTGCTTAAGGAGCATAGTAACCTGCCTTTTTCTGCTGCCCGGCTCACTTCATCCTGTTCTTGGGCTCCTCACCTCCCTAGACAAAGGGCTCTTTATGGCATGCCTGGATGGAAAAGAAAACAAGCCCAACCCAAAGAACAAGGTGAGAGGGAAAGAAACAGTCTGAGATGGAAGCTGTAGAAAGCAAACCAGTTCAACAAGTTTTCATCTGAGCTAAACAGCCTGAGCGGTCTCCCAGCTTCATACAATAAAAAAGGAGCTGGGGTAAATTCTAGCATCCTAGAAATCAAGTACAGAAAAGAGTCCAGGTTGTTCTCCACAGTACATTTATGACAAAGAGTACATTCCAAGCTATAGAACATCACACCCTTCTCACAAATCCAGTTTCTTTAAACATTAAAGTCCTCCTCCTCTCCTGGGAGCCACTGTCTCTGTATATCTACCTCAGAGTCCCACTTGCTGCACCCTAAATCCCATATGTACTTCGCAATTCCCACGCATCTTTTATTGGATCAAAAATCATGGATGAGGTCTTTATTTTAACTAAAAATCTAAAATGAAAATAGGTCCATGGTAAGTCTAGGTCACCCAACATTTGCTCCAGGAGCTAAAAGTACAGCTGTTTCATCTGTTCCTGGTAAATATTTGGCTGCAGCTTACAATCTTTCAAGTGTGGGCTACTGTTGTGAAAAAGATGACAATTCCCAAGGGTCCATTTTGCTCACTGTTACTGACCCCTGCTCATGTCCAATACCCCTAAAGTAGGAATGTAAGCAGCTAGTCGAGTAGTCAACTACCCAAAAAGCATATGCTTATCGGGTAGTATGAGTGACTACTCAACTAGTCACTTCTCCCCCTTGCTGCCTCTATCGGAGGCAGCAGGGGGGTAGGGGAGCAGGAGGCAGTGCTGGGGGAAGCCAGCTTAAAAGCCAGTTCCCCGCAGAACCATCTGGGGGAGAGCAGGGGAGGTAGGGGCATAGCAGGGGACCAGTCGTGAGCCGGTAATCAGCTGTCCCAGCTCGGCTCAGTCCTCTATGCTGTGCCTTTGCCTTTTAAATGCTTTTAAAGCAGAGATGCAGTGTCTGGAACCAGGCGCAAGCCAGGATAGCTGATTCCCAGCTCACACTTGGTCCCCCCCCGCGCTAGGGATGTAAAGGAGTAGTCGACAACCCAATACGCCTATGCTTATCAGGTAGCTGAGTCGACTACGTGCATCCCCCTCCTTGCTGCCTCTCTATCAGAGGCAGCAAAGGGGGGGAGGTCCCCCCCCAGCAGGATCTCTGCACCCTTCACACCCCCCACCGGTGCTGCCACGAAACAGGAAGTTGGGACCCTCCACACACAGGGACTGCTGCCACAAAGCAGCCCCTGTCCATGGCGACCTGGCCATGGGCAGGCACTGCTTCGTGGCAGCAGTCCCTGTGCATGAGAGGTCCCCCCTTGCACAGGGGTTGCTGCTGGCTGGGCAGGCAGCCCAACTCAGTTCCAGCTTGTGCCAGATGCAGGACAAAAACCCACTGCGGCTCTGCAATTTAAAATGCAGTAGGAGCCAGGGGGCAGGCTGCCCGACTCCTACTGCCTTTTAAATTGCAAAGCCGCAGCGGGGTTTTGTCCCGCACCCAGCACGAGCTGGACTGCCCATCAACTAATTGAGTAGTTGATAAAAAGTCTACTGACTACTTGATTAGTTAAATACCTGCATTTTAACATCCTTGCACTGCACCTCTGTCTCTTAAATGCTTTTAAATCAGAGGCTCAGCTCAGGGACTAGTCACAAGCAGGGACATCTGATTCCCAACTCATGCCCGGTCCCCCTGCTGCACCTCTGCCTTTTACATGTAGTAAGAGCCATGCAGCTGTTACTACATTTAAAAGGCAGAGCCGCAGCAGGGTTAGCTCCCAGAGCCAGGAACTAACCCTGCCGTGGCTCTGCCGTTTTCCCCCCTTAACAACTAATAGAGTAGTTGATGGAAATTCCATCAACTACTTGAGTAGCTGATTAAACGAAATTTAACATCCATACACTAAAGCTGGGTAAATGATGGCAAATAAGCAATTTACAAAGATACTGAAAAAAATATTCAAAAAAGTTATATAGGAAAATAAATAAATTGTTATCCAATCAGATCACACTGCCTCCAGCAATCCCCGTCTTCTGCAGCAACTCCTCCTCCTCCTCCTCATTTACTCTCTGCAGCACAATAGCTTTCTGCACTCACCAGCTGTCTCACCAAAAGCCCTTAAGCAAATCAAGTTGTCATGGGATAAGAGGGAAGGTCCTCTCCTGGACTGATAACTGGTTAAAAGACAGGAGACAAAGGGTAGGGATGGGGAAAGGTAACTAATGGTGTCTCTTGGAGTCCGTACTGGGACCAATCCTATTCAATATATTCATAAACGATCTGGAGCGAGGGGTAAACAGTGATGTGGCAAAAATTTACAGATGATACCAAACTGTAAAGCACTTCAAAAGGATTTCACAAAGCTAGCTAACAGGGCAACAAAATGGCAGTTGAATTTTAATGTTGATAAATGCAAACCAATGCATATCGGAAAACAATTCCAATTATATGCATAAAATAATGGGGACTAAATTAGATGTTACCACTCAAAAGAGACATCTTGGAGTCATTGTGGACAGTTTTCTGGAAACATCCATTCAATGTACAACAGCAAACAGAATGTTAAGAATCATTTTTAAAGGGATAGAGAAGAAGAATGAATATCTTATTGCCTCAATATAAATCCACATCTTGAACACTACACACAGATGTGGCTGCCTCATCTCAAAGAAGATATCTTGGTATTGAAAAAAGTTCAGAAAAGGGCAACAAAATTTATTAGGGTTATGAAATGGTTGTCATATAAGGAAAGATTAATAAGACTGGGACTCTTCAGCTTAGGAAAGAGGAAACTTATTTACTTGCTCCCATAACACAAGAACTAGGGGGTCACTGAATGAAATTAATAGGTAGCAGGTTTTAAACAAACAAAAGGAAGGAATTCTTCACACAATGCATAGTGAACCTGTGGAACTCTTTAGCAGAGCATGTTGTGAAGACCAGGACTTTAACAAGGTTCAAAAAGTATCAGAGAGGTAGCCATGTTAGTCTGACTCTGCAAAAGCGGCGAGGAGTCCTGTGGCACCTTATAGACTATCCGAAGTGTTGGAGCATAAGCTTTTGTGGGCAAAGACCCAGACATGCATCTGACAAAGTGGGTCTTTGCCCACAAAAGCTTATGCTCCAACACTTCGGTTAGTCTATAAGGTGCCACAGGACTCCTCGCCGCTTTTGCAGATTCAGACTAACACGGCTACCTCTCTGATACTCAACACCATGCAAGGCACTGCATTTAGCCGTATGGAGTGGAAATCTATCAACCCCATGCATCTGACAAAGTGGGTCTTTGCCCACGAAAGCTTATGCTCCAACACTTCGGTTAGACTATAAGGTGCCACAGGACTCCTCGCCGCTTTTGAAGGTTCAAAAAGGAACTAGATATTAATTCCCAGGAGGATAGGTACATCAATAGCCTGGACTCATCAGTTAACTCTCTCTGTTACCCGCAGGACCCCCCTGGCTACCACTGTATCAGAGGCAGCAGTGAGGCGGGAGCTGGAGCGAAGTAGGGAGAACCAGTGCTCATGGGGAACCATCTTAAAAGCTGGATCCCAGCAAGCACCAGCTCCTGCAGAGCTGCCTGCTGCCCCAGATACAGAGGCAGCAATGCAGGGTAAGGTGGGAAAGCTGGCTCCCTGAGAGCATCGGCTCCCACCTACCCACCCCCAAGTGTATACATGTACCTGCTGAAAATTTCAGAGGGTAAACAGTTATGCAAATAAACACATTTTAACAACCCTAATCAATAGCTATTAGCCAGGCTAGAATCATAGAATACTAGGACTGGAAGGGACCTCAAGAGGTCATCAAGCCCAGTCCCCTGCCCTCATGGCAGGACCAAATACTGTCTAGACCATCCCTGATAGACATTTATCTAACCTACTCTTAAATATCTCCAGAGATGGAGATTCCACAACCTCCCTGGGCAATTTATTCCAGTGTTTAACCACCCTGACAGTTAGGAACTTTTTCCTAATGTCCAACCTAAACCTCCCTTTCTGCAGTTAAAGCCCATTGCTTCTTGTTCTATCCTCAGAGGCCAAGATGAACAAGTTTTCTCCCTCCTCCTTGTGACACCCTTTTAGATACCTGAAAACTGCTATCATGTACCCCCTCAATCTTCTCTTTTCCAAACTAAAACAAACCCAATTCTTTCAGCCTTCCTTCATAGGTCATGTTCTCTAGACCTTTAATCATTCTCGTTGCTCTCCTCTGGACCCTCTCCAATTTCTCCACATCTTTCTTGAAATGCGGTGCCCAGAACTGGACACAATACTCCAACTGAGGCCTAACCAGTGCAGAGTAGAGCGGAAGAATGACTTCTCGTATCTTGCTCACAACACACCCTTTAATGCATCCCAGAATCATGTTTGCTTTTTTTGCAACAGCATCACACTGTTGACTCATATTTAGCTTGTGGTCCACTATTACCCCTAGATCCCTTTCTGCTGTACTCCTTCCTAGACAGTCGCTTCCCATTCTGTATGTGTGAAACTGATTGTTCCTTCCTAGAGTGGAGCACTTTGCATTTGTCCTTATTAAACTTCATCCTGTTTACCTCAGATCATTTCTCCAATTTGTCTACATTATTTTGAATGATGACCCTATCCTCCAAAGCAGTTGCAACCCCTCCCAGCTTGGTATCATCTGCAAACTTAATAAGCATACTTTCAATGCCAATCTCTAAATCGTTGATGAAGATATTGAATAGAGCCAGCCCCAAAACAGACCCCTGCGGAACCCCACTTGTTATACCTTTCCAACAGGATTGAGAACCATTAATAACTACTCTCTGAGTACGGTTATCCAGCCAGTTATGCACCCACCTTATAGTAGCCCCATCTAAGTTGTATTTGCGTAGTTTATTGATAAGAATATCATGCGAGACCGTATCAAATGCCTTACTAAAGTCTAGGTATACCACATCCACAGCTTCTCCCTTATGGGCATGTCCCTAACCTCCGTTTGTCAGAAGTTGAAAATGGGTGGCAGAAGAAGGATCACTTGATGATTCCCTGTTCTGTTCACTCCCTCAGCCATCTGGCATTGGCCACACTGCTACTGGACTAGATGGAGCTTTAGTCTGACCCAGTCTGACCATTCTTATGTTAACTAGAATATTGGGGAAAAATAAGTATAATTACTGTAACACTGCCGTTCCTGCCTAACAGCTTAACTCTTTGCTGAAGCACATTTCAAAGTCTGACAGTTCACAAAGCATTAAACCATCAGACTCAGGGAGTTTGCATTTAAAAGCTTTAATTTAGGTCTTATTAATTGCTTTCAGACACGTTCAAAAAGAAAAGTATTATGCAACTACTCAGTAAAGAAAGGTGAAGTACAAATGGGCCAAAGGGAGTCGGGTACTAAACCCTATTGAAAACCACTGGAAGTGGGAAACTCTCATCAACCCTTTTGAAAATTTTGCCATAACTATTTATATTTAATACAAACAATTCAAGCATTCTAAACAGTTCTTGGAACCTGCTTAAATAATATTTTAAACAAAAGACATATGGGCAATAAGCCTCCCATTGTGTATTTCCACTACAGACTTTTGCAAACTTTTTCTTATGCTCATACAATGCACATTCATGAACTGAAAATATTATTTGCAACATTTGCATTAGAATGTAGAATTTTAGCTGATTTGTTTATAGTGTGGCCTCAAATGTCACCTAATTCTACAGAACTAAAAGATGAAAAGTGCAGTTTTTCTGACCATACCCAAACACATATATCAATCAGGACATGTAATGTCTGTCCTGTGTCTCCATCTTGGAACTCTCAGCCTTCTGTTAAAATGTGCCTTGTTCTTAGTTTGCAGGGTCAAGTAAAAAGTAAACATTCCAGATCTGAGAACCAGCCATAATAGCAGCCACGTCCAATCGTGCATCATTGTCCATCTGGGTCCACTATACATATTCTTTCTTTCTTACATATACATACCCCTCCTGACTATCACAAAACCGGAAGGTACCACAAGAGGTAATCAAGTCCAGTTCCCTGTCCTCATGGCAGGACCAAGCACTGTCTAGATCATTCCCGACAGGTGTCTGTCTAACCTGCTCTTAAATATTTCCAGTGATGGAGATTCTACACCCCCCCAGGCAGTTTATTCCAGTGTTTAACCACCCTGACAGTTAGAAAGTTTTTCCTAATGTCCAACCTAAACCTCCTTGCTGCAATTTAAGCCCATTGCTTCTTGTCCTATCCTCAGAGGCCAAGGAGAACAATTTTTCCTCCCTCCCCCTTGTAACACCTTAGATACTTGAAAACCGCTATTATTAGCTATCATTGTTTCAGTTCCTGGACTGAGAACCAATCTGAGTTAATGGAAAACAAATCTTGCCAACTAACTTAATATCAGGGTTTTTTTTATTTTTCAGTGCAATTATAAATCAGGTTACAAATAATATTTTTATTTCGTGAATGTGCAGTGTATAAGCAGAAAAAAGTATACAAACATCTAGACTTCTGCAAGGCATCTGACCTGGTATCACATGATATTCTGATTAAGAAACTGAAATAAAACAATTTTCTCCATTATCCCTTTCATTTCTATAGTAAATGAATGAACTGTCTACAACTGCTGTCTAGAGACCCTCTTCTTCACTTTCACCCTAGACCTTTGCCAGACCAGCTTTCAAACCTTGCTCTCCAAAATCTCTAATTATTTCTTCTTAGACAAGGCTCTGAAGCAGTGTTCTATCTTCATATTCTTTGACTGTCAACGACCTCTGACAATCAACCATATTCTACTTTCTGAAATCGTATCCTTCCTTGATTTCTGTGACTCTACACTGTCCTGACTTTCCTTTTACACTGACTGCTACTTTAGCGCATCCAGATGAAGATCTGCTTCACTCACCCTCCAATTTCTTGCGGGATTTTAATGATGGTCTGTCCTTGGGCTCCAGTACCTTTTTCCTCTACACCTTTTTCTCTGAGTAAATCTCATACCCATAAACAGATTCAACCAGCACCTAACATGTTGACTTCTCTCAGATCTATCATTCTACAAAAATCTTCTGGATACCTTCTGATATCCAGAAACCACTGTGTATAATGCATGCCAATATGGTCTCATTTTTTCCTTGTATTTCCCTGTCTATATCCAATTGTTGTCTATCTTATACTTAGATTACAAGCTTTTGGGGCAGGAATTTTTGTGTGTGTTTTCTTTGTATAGTATCTAGCACAAAGGGGTCCTGTTCCACAACTATTGTTCTGGGTGCTGCTCCCCAGATACTGGGTAACTGGTTACCCATTAACATTCCTTCAGCAGAAAAGGACCTGGGGATTACAGTGGATGAGAAGCTGGATATGAGTCAACAGTGTGCCCTTGTAGCCAAGAAAGCGAATGGCATATTAGGGTGCATTAGGAAGAGCATTTCCAGCAGATCTAGAGATGTGATTATTCCCCTTTATTCTGAACTGGTGAGGCCACATCTGGAGTCTTGCGTCCTGTTCAGGGCCTCCCACTACAGGAAGGATGTGGACGCATTGCAGAGGGTCTAGCGGAGGGCAACCAAAACAATTTGGGGGCTGGAGCACGTGACCTATGAGGAGAGGCTGAGGGACTTGGGCTTATTTAGTCTGCAGAAGAGAAGAAGGGGGAATGTGATAGCAGCCTTCAACTTCCTGAAGGGAGGTTCCAAAGAGGATGGAAAGAGGCTGTTCTCAGTGGTGACAGATGGCAGAACAAGGAGCAATGGTCTCAAGTTACAGTGGGGGAGGTCTAAGTTGGATATTAGGAAAAACTATATCACTAGAAGGGTGGTGAAGCACTGGAATGGGTTACCTAGGGAGGTGGTAGAATCTCCATCCCTAGAGATTTTTAAGTCTCAGCTTGACAAAGCCCTGGCTAGGATGATTTAGTTGAGATTGGTCCTGCTTTGGGCAGGGGGCTGGACTCAATGACCTCCTGAGGTCTCTTCCAGCCCTATGATTCTATGATTCCGAATGGGAATAATTAGTGACTAGATTCTTTTTACCCATAGCTCCCTTGCCCATTAACACAATTCATTTAGAAAAAGAGAAAGAGCAACTTGTGTATATTACCCAACTGATAGCGGAGGAACAACAATTTGGGGACAGTACTGGAGAGGCTATGGAAACACCATGGTAAACCATATGACAGATGAACATATCCGCAGAAATGAGCATGCACAGCAGAGGGGTACATTACTTTTAGCCTTAATGGGAGTTCAAATAATAAAAACCATTGTGAGCATGGGAATGTACTGCTGGACATTAAATTTGGAAAAGAGAGAAGAAGCAATTGAAAGAAATCCTAACGTTAGAGAAAACAAAAGATGGTGTAATGTAGGGCTATGGGTTAGGCAGATCCAAGTTAAGACAAGACAAGCCCAAACATGCAATTGCTAAAACAGCCAACTACTGTGAACAGGTTTAGTAAATAAGGGAGCCAGAAACTAACTATTGTGGGTATATTTATAGTAAACAAAGTAGGCAGAAAAACATTGGGTTTCTAAGATTGCTTTATACAAGTAGTATAACTAAGGAAAGATGCATATAAATTATGTGGCACAAACTGGAATCATAGTATTTCCTTGTACCAAAACCCTCTGTGTCTGTACCTGGCCTGCATGGGCAAAGAGCTGTTACATGATAAGCAAGCCCTTGAATTAAAGCCCATAGCTAGTATCCCTGTGGGTTAGAAACAATGAACGCTGAGAAGTTTGCGTTGCTTGTCCCCTATTATCTGCAGTGTGATATCCAGCATCTTTACCATTCTCTTCATTAAGGCTTTGTCTACACTTTAAGTTTGAAGAGCAGCCATAGCAGCGCTTTACAGAAAGTGTGGCCAAAACACGAGCACTGGGAGAGAGTTCTCCAACCTCAATGAGAAGAGTAGCTAGCAGCATTAGTGAGGGACACTGGCTTCCTCAAACATGAGTTCACAAGCCACAAGAACCACTGGCAGGCACAGTGATGGGGAGAGCACATACTAACTAGGAATGTTAACAGGTAGTTGGTTAAAAGGTTACCTGGTAAACATCACCCTTAATGGGTGGTGCTTACGGTAACGGTTAACTGGTGCCTGGAAGCAGCACCCCCCTCCTGTGGCCGTGTGGAGCCAAGAGCCCCATGCAGGGGCAGCAGGAGCAGCAGCCTATACCCCCTTTAATCAGCTAAATGTTTGCCTTTAAGCATTTACCCATTTAACTAATTAAACAGGATTTTACATCCCTAAAACTGAGGTGAACCCAATGTGACCAAACTATTTCCTGGAACCTCTCTCAGATTCATCCTTAGACTCCCTTCCAGACTCGCAGCATGCTATGCTTTTCTGAGGATGACACGGCAGATTAGCCTTCTTGAGGGGAGGGTGATCCTTTCAGAAGTGGCCTGCCTAATGAGTGTTAAAGGCAGTGTCACGGTGGATGAGAGGCAAATCTCAGTCTCAAGAAGGTGGCTCAAGTCTGAGCATACAGCTAGGTCACTAGGTAGCAAGAATTTTATTAGTTCCACTATAGTAAACAGTGAGATGTCTGCTGTTACAGTGTCAGGCAATACTGAAGAGGGAGAGGGTGCTATAGCTAGGTGCATGGTGCCAAGGCTGCACTGGACAATCAGTGTTAGATGCAGTGAAGTCCCTGCTCTCGGACGTAACTCTCAGTGCCAGCTTAGTCTTCAGTACAAGGTACCAGACAAAGTCAAATTCATTGAATTTATTGAAGGAGTTCAAAGAAAGGATTTGGCTCTTGCCTGGAGTTGGAGGAGGACATTGGTGCCTGCCCTGATCCCAGAAATAGTGTTCTTTTTGGTCCCTTTCATAAGCCAATGCCACATAGGGCCTGAGAGCTCAGCATGACCTCTTGGTTCATCATGTATTTGATGCAAGTGAAGGGACTTCTTTGTAAGCCTGCCAAAGTCCAAGGAGGACTGTATCCATGTTTCAAAAAGGAGGAGCTTGAGCCTCATCTCCCACTTCCCATATATGTTTGGAGAAGGATCAGCATATGGAACAATGTTCTGAGATATGTCCCTCTCTTACGCAAATTAAACACCTGGAATGCCTGTCGTTAACTGGCACTGCTGCGTCACAGAGCAGCAGGTTATAAACCCAGGTGACTTGGTGTCAGCCATTTCAAGAGAGGTATACAAACAGCGGAAGGAAGGGGGCATGAAAAAAAAACTATAAATCAACTATTTAAAGTCTTGTGCGGAAGTGTAACATAGCCTCTAACCACAGGAAATCTGATGATAGCAACATGTTAAGTCAGTTAGAGCAAGGCATGTATACACTGCAAGGGTTCCATCTCTCAGACACAGCTGGAAAGCATGAACTTAGTGGTGGTTGAGGATACTCCATCCTTTATGTTCTCAGCCAGCAGCTCTCAAACTGGGTTTTAATGGGGTCACCAGGGGGCAGCATTAGACTTGCTGGGATCAGGAGCTGACTTAAGCCCAAACTCCCCTTAGATGGCAGGGCTAGGGCTCCAGACCCTTGGACCTCCTCTTGGGGCAGCAGGGCTCAGGCTCTAGCCCACCCCTGGGGTCATGTAGAAATGTCCTTAATAAGGGTCGCAGTGCAATAAAGTTTGAGAACCTCTGTTCTCAGCTATGAGAGAGAGCACTAAGAATTTTCTCTCTCACACACAAGAGGTATAAGCACCAAGAGCAAAATCTATGCATACAACCATTCTGAGAAAAACTTGATCTTCCTTTCATGACAACCCTGTTAACAAAGCAGCCTCAGTGCATTTATGGTTGGCTGGAGAAAGCTCCAAGTGCTCCGGTGTTCTTGCATGTGAAGCGACCATTCCATGAATTCCATCAAAGAAAGCAATAAGCCAAAAGCGTGTCTTGAAATTAATGAACCTGTTATTCAAGAAGGATGTTGAAAAACTAGAACAGTTCAGATATAACTATCTGCATGGGGCACAAGTATTTATAAGTAGTCATTTCAGGTTAGCACAAAAACATATAATGCGATTCAATGGCTAGAAGTTGACGCTAGACAGATCCAGACTGCAAATTAGGGATGTAAGGGAGTAGTTGACAAGTCAACTACCCAATAAGCCTATGCTTAGCGGGTAGACGAGTTCATTACTTGCACTCCCACGCCCCGATGCCTCTGGGTGGCCGCAGACAGGGGCTGCTTCATGGCAGCAGTCCCTGTGCATGGAGGTTCCAAATCCCCACTGCGACCCTCTCGCACAGGGGCTGCTGCCGGCTGGGCATGCAGCCTGGCTCGGTTCCAACTCACACTGAGTGAGGGACAAAACACTACTGCAGCTCTGCATTTTAACACACAGTATGAGCCAGGGGGCAGGCTGCCTGGTTCCTACTACCTTTTAAATTAGAGCCACAGCAGGGTTTGGTCCTGTGCCCAACGCGACCCGGAACTGAGCTGGGCTACCTATCGACTAATCAATTAGTCAATAGAAATTCTATCGACTATTCGATTAAATACACGCATTTTAACACCCCTACTGCAAATAAGGGAAAGTTTTAACAGTAAAGGTAATTGACCATTGGAAAAATTTCTCCATCACTTACAATTTTTATATCAAGACTGGCTGATTTTCCAAAAGGAAATTGGGGATTATTTTGGGGAAATTCCATGGCCTGTCCATAGGCAAAGAACTATATGGGCCCATGGTGCGTGTGCTCCACCAACATTCAGAAGTGAGAGCCTGTCACGGAGCGTGGGGGAGTCCCCAGGCCCTGTACCCCCATTTGCAGCCAGATGCAAATCTCAGCCAGTAAGCAGAACATGATTTATTTGTTGACAGGGACACCGCATAACACAGACTTGTTGTTAACACAGGAACCAGAAGCACTTGGTACAATCCAACTTGGGGACAGGCAGGGCCCAGAGCCAGCACCCTAGGCCCCTTCCCTGCATCCTCCTCCCAGCCCAGAGTAAGTCTCACACCCAGCAACCAGTCCCAGCCCACCAGGCAGCCCCACCCCTTCCTTTGTTCAGATTCCCAGGCAGTGTCACCTGGTTGCTACCCCACTTAGGCTTAGGTTACCAGACAGCCTGAGCTATTGTTGAGTACCTGCTAAGATGGGGTAGCCTCCCTCAGTGCGAGCCACACCCAAGGTTCCCATACCCAGCTGGTCACCGGTGCAGTGCCCAGAGAAACTGAGGCACACACACAAGGTTACAACGGCACAATACAGGACAACAGGAATCACACACAACATAAGAAAGCAAACACAATCCCCGCTATGTCACAGAGCCTAGCGCCACCAATGTTTGGGCTTATATTTCCAGAGCTGTCCCATCTATAGGACAGACCAGGGAAATCACCCTGGACCCCTGCTTTGGAGGACCTCATGCTTCAGGGGAATATGGGGTCCAGGCCAATGTTTGGCACCACCAGAATTGAGCAACCCTACCTGGCTCCACTCAAGCCCCATCTCTTCCCACTCTTGCTCTGCTCCCTTTCCTGACCCCAATTCCATCCCTGCTGCCTCCAGTTTGCCCTGGACGCCACATGCTTCTGAAGCAGGGGGCCTTGGGCAGTTGCCCTGGTCCATTAGATAGATGGGATGGCTGTGCTTGGACCCATTCTGGGTACCACCAAACATTATACAAACCTGGTGTCCACAAGCCTCTCTTAAATAGGAGATCAGACTAAAGTGATTCCAACAATTCTTTCTGTCCTTAGAAGCTATCAATCTGTGAATTTCCAACAGACCCGTGGCCCTGAAGAACTGCCAATTCCCAGTCTTGGACTCTTGAGATGGGAACAAACTTCATAGCTTCTTGCAGGAAGAGGTAAATAAGCAGTTCATTATCTAGGTCCCAGATGCTTCAGAAAACGGAATGTATAATTTACAGTCTGCCCCATTCTCTACAGCTACCATCAAGTAAAAAAATCTAGCACCCACACACTAAACTGAAGTTAGACAAAATGTTTCAAATGTTACAGTCCACAGGAGAGCAGCAATGTAAGAATGGCCATACTTGGTGGGTCAAGCCAAAGATCCATCTAGCCCAGTATCCTGTATTCCAACAGCGGCCAATGCCAGATACCCCAGAGGGAGCGAACAGAACAGGGAATCATCAAGTGATCCCTATCTGGTCATCTATTTCCAGCCTCTGACAAACAGAGGCTAGGGACACCATTCCTAGCCATCCTGACTAATAAGCATTGATGGACCTAACCTCCATGAATTTATCTATTTCTTTCTTGAACCATGTTAAATTCCTGGTCTTCACAGCATCCTCTGGCAAGGAGTTCCACAGGCCAACCATGCACTGTGTGAAGAAAAACTTCCTTTTGTTTTTTTTAAACCTGCTCCCTATTCATTTCATTGGGTGACCTCTAGTTCTTAGGTAATAGGAGCAAGTAAATAACTTTTCCTTATTCACTTTTTCCACGCCAGTCATGACTTTATAGACCTCCATCAGATCCCCCCTTAGTCTCCTCTTTTCTAAGCAGAAAAGTCCCAGTCTTTTTAATCTCTTAATATAGGACCCATTCCAAACCCCTAATCATTTTTGTTGCCCTTTTCTGAACCTTTCCCAATGCCAATATATATTTTTGAGAGGTTATGACCACAACTATACGCATTATTCAAGATGTGGGCGTACCATGGATTTATGTAGAGGCAATAAAATAGTCTCTCTCTTGTTCTCTATCCCTTTTTTAATGATTCCTAACCTTGTTTGCTTTTTTGACTGCTGCTGCACACTGAGTGGATGTTTTCAGAGAACTATCCACAATGTTGCCAAGATCTCTCTCAAGCAGTTATAGCTAAATTAATCCCCATAATTGTATATGTATAGTTGGGATTGTTTTTTTCCAATGTGCATTACTTTACATTTATCAACAGTAAATTTCATTTGCCATTTTGTTGCCTGTTCACTTAGTTTTGTGAGATCTTTTTGAAGCTCTTCACAGTCTGCTTTGGTTTTAGCTATCCTGAGCAGTTTCGTGTCATCTGCTCAATGGAGCAGTGTTTCCCAAAGGCATCCACCAATGTCTTTCCTTGTGGCCACAGCCCCCCACAACCCCAGAAGAGGTTAGACACAAACAGCAGAGGAGTAGGCAGCTGGTGAGTTCCACTAATTAATTTTAGGAAAAACAAATGATACACATATACACTTGTCCCAATGATGGTAGTTTGTGTAGTTTTTTTGCAGACCCAATATTAAAATAATGAAAAATTTAGGAATAATCAAAAAAGGGATAGAGAATAAGACGGAGAATATCTTATTGCCTTTATATAAAACCATGGTACGCCCACATCTTGAATACTGCGTACAGATGTGGTCTCCTCATCTCAAAAAAGATATACTGGCAGTAGAAAAGGTTCAGAGAAGGGCAACTAAAATGATTAGGGGTTTGGAACGGGTCCCATATGAGGAGAGATTAAAGAGATTAGGACTTTTCAGCTTGGAAAAGAGATGAAGGGGAGATATGATAGAGGTATAATAAAATCATGAGTAGTGTGGAGAAAGTGAATAAGGAAAAGTTATTTACTTATTCCCATAATATAAGAACTAGAGGCCACCAAATGAAACTAATGGGCAGCAGATTTAAAACAAATAAAAGGAAGTTCTTCTTCACACAGCGCAGAGTCAACCTGTGGAACTCCTTGCCTGAGGAGATTGTGAAGGATAGGACTATAACAGGGTTTAAAAAAGAACTAGATAAATTCATGGAGTTTAAGTCCATCAATGGCTATTAGCCAGGATGGGTAGGAATGGTGGCCCTAGCCTAGCCTCTGTTTGTCAGAGGGTGGAGATGGATGGCAGGGGAGAGATCGCTTGATCATTACCCGTTCGGTTCACTCCCTCTGGGGCACCTGGCATTGGCCACTGTCAGCAGACAGGGTACTGGGCTGAATGGACCTTTGGTCTAACCCAGTATGGCCATTCTTATTTTGTTACTTGTTTCTATTCCTTACTGGACTCAACAGAATAGACACATAAATAAGGTGCTCTGCATGTTGTCTTTTCGTTGCTTCTTTTGCTTTTTTAAAAATTCGCTAGCTAATAAATCTGCAGCTATGAAAAGTGATATTTTGAATGTTTGTTAATATTGCTTTGCACAGCTCACTTACTCAGCCTCATCGAGTCTGGGGGCAAGTTAAGTCCTGGTGAGAGAGCTGGGCAGGCATATACCAGTCTCCCAGATCCAGGTTGGAGATAACTGACACAATAGCGACCATGGAGAACTTGAAGTGGACCAGGTGCCAATTCAGGCCTCACAGGTCCAGAATAGGTCTGAGACCTCCCTTGGCCTTGAGGATTTAAAAATAATGGGAGCAGAACCCATGGTAGTAGAATTGGTCAGTACCTTTTCCACCATTCCAAGCTGAGTAGCTCTGCTACCTCTTGCTCAAGAAGCAGCTTATGAAAAAGGTCCCTGAAGAGGGGCGGTGAGGTAGGGTGGGAAGGGGGGACAGAAGCCAACTGGAGGGTATATCCATCCCGCACCATACCCAGGATCCAGCAGTCCAACGTAATTTCCGCCTATTCTGGAAGAAAGGGGCAAAGGTAGTATGTGAAGGGGCGGAGAGGATCTGGACAGTCCGTTATGTCCTCCTTGGGCATACTCTCAAAAGGCACACTTGCTTGAGGGCTTAGGGTGTCTCGATGAGCCTTGAGAGCTTGACCGCAGTTGTCACCCTGTCCCTTTTGGAGCAGCTTCCCATGCCCGAGTTAGGTTCTGCCTAGTGAGCTGCACCTTGGGCTGAACAAGCTAGGGCTTACATTTTTTACACTCTGGCCCCAGTATGCAGAGACCCAATGTTTTAAGGGTCATACAAGAATCCTTAAGCTTATGAAAGGATTGCATGAGCTCATGCAAGGATTGCATTGATAAGAATATCATACGGTCTCGCATGATATTCTTATCAATAAACTAGGCAAATACAACTTAGATGCAGCTACTATAAGGTGGGTGCATAACTGGCTGGATAACCGTACTCAGTAGTTATTAATAAGTAGTTATTAATGGTAGCTATTAATGAGTAGTTATTAATGGTTCACAATCCTGCTGGAAAGGTATAACAAGTGGGGTTCCGCAGAGGGTCTGTTTTGGGACCGGCTCTGTTCAATATCTTCATCAACGATTTACATATTGGCATAGAAAGTACGCTTATTAAGTTTGCAGATGATACCAAGCTGGGAGGGGTTGCGACTATAGGGTCATAATTCAAAACAATCTGGACAAATTGGAGAAATGGTCTGAGGTAAACAGGATGAAGTTTAATAAAGACAAATGCAAAGTGCTCCACTTAGGAAGGAACAATCAGTTTCACACATACAGAATGGGAAGCGACTGTCTAGAAAGGAGTATGGCAGAAAGGGATCTAGGGGATATAGTGGACCACAAGCTGAATATGAGTCAGCAGTGTGATGCTGTTGCAAAAAAAGCAAACATGATT
Organism: Rafetus swinhoei; assembly: GCA_019425775.1. Classification (NCBI taxonomy): domain Eukaryota; kingdom Metazoa; phylum Chordata; order Testudines; family Trionychidae; genus Rafetus; species Rafetus swinhoei. The sequence goes on along the minus strand of CM033442.1, from coordinate 47,974,114 downwards.
CTGGGATGCATTAACGGGTGTGTTATGAGCAAGACACAAGAAGTCATTCTTCCGCTCTACTCTGCGCTGGTTAGGCCTCAGTTGGAGTATTGTGTCCAGTTCTGGGCACCGCATTTCAAGAAAGATATGGAGAAATTGGAGAAGGTCCAGAGAAGAGCAACAAGAATGATTAAAGGTCTAGAGAACATGACCTATGAAGGAAGGCTGAAAGAATTGGGTTTGTTTAGTTTAGAAAAGAGAAGCTTGAGGGGGGACATGATAGCAGTTTTCAGGTCTCTAAAGGGTGTCATAAGGAGGAGGAGAAAACTTGTTCATCTTGGCCTCTGAGGATAGAACAAGAAGCAATGGGCTTAAACTGCAGCAAGGGAGGTTTAGGTTGGACATTAGGAAAAAGTTCCTAACTGTCAGGGTAGTCAAACACTGGAATAAATTGCCCAGGGAGGCTGTGGAATCCCCATCTCTGGAGATATTTAAGAGTAGGTTAGATAAATGTCTATCAGGGATGGTCTAGACAGTATTTGGTCCTGCCACGAGGGCAGGGGATTGGACTCGATGACCTCTCGAGGTCCCTTCCAGTCCTAGTATTCTATGATTCTATGCAATTTGGCGTGTCTTCCACAAACAGGGCCTTGCTGTCAAAGGGGAGATCCTGGATGGAATTTTGGGCTTGGGAGACAGACCCTAGAGAGGAAACCATATGCAGCAGGAGGTTTGTGACTATCCTCTTGAGAAAGTCCTGGTGAGCCCATGTGTCATCCGGGGGACCACCAACGGTGAGGCTACAACAACCTTGTCCAGCGAGGGTGCCAATGAGGCCTGGCCCCTTGGCCTTCGTCCAGGGACAGTGGCTGTTGCACTGACCTCTCCCCCAGTCTGGAGGGGTGAGATGACCTTTCACCTCCAGTTCTGGGACCCAGCTCACTGGGGGTTCTGAGAAAGGGTCCAAGACTCCAAACACCAAATATACTGTGGCGGCTGAACCTGAAAACCACAGGGAGGCCAAGGGTACCACTGAGCCTGCCACTGCTGCTGAGGCCAGGGAGTGCCTCGAGAGGCCATCTGCAGTACTGCAAGGTATTGTTCCAACCGCAGGGCCAAGGACTGCCAGGGGTAGGGAAGCTGAATCTGAGGTGGACACTGGCGGAGGCCCATGCTACACGAAGCATGCTGAACGCTCCCTACGGTGCCGAGAACCCAGTGCCAGCTGTGATCTCGGTGACTGAGTACAGGGCCTGAAGCATCTAGAACAGCGTTTCTCAACCAGTGGTACAAGTACCCTGAGGGGTACTTGAGAGAAGTCTGGGGGGTACGTCAACACAACTGAAATTTGGCGAAAACTGAATTTTTGTTTTAAGTTTTACAGCGCTTTATTATTTTTGTACTTTTTACACCCAAAAATTTCGTTACCCGCCCGCTACAATTAAGTTGTTTAAACAAATGTGTTGCAATGGTAGGAAAAAAAACTGTGTGTGTCTGAAAACTGTAGGTTCTGGGGGTACTTAATTTTTTTTTTAAAGAGGTACTTTATAAAAAAAGGTTGAGAAACACTGCTCTAGTAGGTGGGTTCTACGGTCCTGGGAAGTGCTCTGAGCACTCAAGGGATGGCGCTGAGGCAGTGATCTCCAGTGACTGGATACTAGATACTGATTTCGACCTGCAGGAGCAGGCTAGGAGTCTGGAGTTACTCAGAGCCGGCAAGTAGCGACATCGAGAAGAGAGGCGTGGAGATGGTGAGTAGCACCTGGCGAAGTAGGAACTGGAGAGAGAGAGATGGACGGACACTCTCTCTACAGTACCGCTGCAGCCATTGAGCGCGTTCCTCTAGAGGTCTGTGCTCCAAGGTACAGGGCGCAAGGGACTCGGAAATACCCGTATTGACTCAGCAGGGCTATGAGGTGCCCTCCTGTCCAGGCATACTGGGGAGCACAAGCGTTGGACGTTCGGCGACTGGGAAGAGAGCAGCAGTTTCCCCCATGCCTGGGCCCAGCTGACAACGGTACCAGGATGGAGAGAATGTCCCATGACGCTTGGAGTGCCTCCAGTGTGGATGGGGACTGCATGTCAATGGCAGCCAGTGGCACCTGGGTCAGACTGGGGCTTTCCCAGGACGGTCCCCTTTCTTGGCCCTCTCCCTCTGGGACAGAGAGCTGTCCGTGGCAGACTTCTTGGGCTGGATGCCCAAAAATACCAGGTGCCGCGTCAACGACGCTAGCAGTGCACTCCACACCAAGTCTGAAGTACTTGACACCTAATCAGAGCGCCGAACTTGTGGCGTTAGGGAAGACTCCATGAGAAGGTCCTTAATTGAATGCCCGTCTCTCATTGTCCTGGGGTGAAAAGTAGTGTTAATCTCGCACTTGGAAAAAATGTGGGATTCACCCACACAATTAAGGCAATCAGCATATGGAACGCTAACTACACTGACCATACATCCCAGATTTTCTGGGACAGTCCCAATTGTAAATACTTTGTCCTGGTGTCCCCATCAAGTAGTGAAATGTCCCAGAAAGCCCCACTGGATCCGGCTTGCAGGTAAGATGCGAGCCAGAAATGGCTTGGTGCACTGCTATTTCCCTCTCCCCAGCTGGGACAGCCTCGCAGGGACACACTGTAGCAGGGCACAGCAGAAACAGCCTCCTCTCCTCCCCCCACCACCACACAGAACACACAGGTAGCTTCCTTGGTGCTTTACCAGTGAGCAGCTGTGCAGGCTTCCTGTGGCGGTTGGTTTCCGGAGCTGATAGGAAGCTGGAGTCTGGATTCAATCCAGGTCAGAGCATTCCCCGAGTTCCAGGGCAATGCGTGCCGCTGCCCAGAGAACCCCAATTACCCTTTGCCCCACCTCCATGCGCCACATGGCCCCTGCCTTCCCCCCCCACAGGCATGACTCTCGCACATGTGGGGCCCCCGATCCAGCCGCACAGCAGCTGCCTGTTCCACCATCTCCAGCCGCCTCTTCTTTGTAATAGCAGCAGCCGCCATCGGAGTGGGGGTGCCCAAGGCAAAACCCGGCGGAGCCACTCCCGGAGCTCGGGGCCTTGGAGCAGCTGCATGGAGCCCAGCTGGGGAGCGCTGCGAGCTCTGCTGCGGCTCTCCATGTGCTGCCACTCTCTCCCCCCGTCCCTCCCCATTCTACTGGGGGAACAGCAGCACATGAAGCTGCTTGTTCTGCTGCTCTCCGCGAACCGAGTCTGCTGGTGATAGTCAGAGCTTTATTCACCTCCCGGCCCCTGCCCCCTTTGAGCAGGAAGCCAGAGCTGGTGCTGCAGCCTCATGGCTGCGTGGCCTCCCCACTGCGTGGGGGAGGCTGGGCTCCCTCCCCACCCCGTTGGGGCAACAGCAGTGCACTATGGGGAGGTTTTCCCCGCTGCGAGGGGGCACAAAGCCAGGTAAGTGTCCCCCCCTCAGGCCCAGTCCCGAGGACCCCAATCTCTCTCCCTCCCCTCCCCCTGCACCTCCAACTTGCTCTGGAACCCTGCCTTGCTTTTGCACCCTCCCTCCTGGCCAGACTCTGAACCCTCCTTCCAGGCCAGACACCTAACTCCACCCTGCTCCTGCATCCACCATTGCACCTGCTCCTTCCCCCTTGCCAGACACCCTGCTCCCAGTATGCTTCTGCACCCTGCCTCCCACCCAGAGCTTGCAACTTCTCCCCACTACACCCCACCTCCCTCGCAGATCCTGCACCCCCCCCCCCATCCCTATCCCACTCCCTGGCAGCCCTGTCCCACACACTGAACACACCTCATTTTTGTCCCCATCCAAGAGACTAAGGGGGCCATAAAATCCACTAACTCTGGAACCCCAGAAAAATAAATCTGGCCTATGAGAAGACCTGAACCTCAGTCCTCCCTGTCCCTTCCCCTTCATTCCATGGGGCTGGAGCGCCAGAGGACTAAGGTGTCTCAGGTGGGAACCACCTCAATGAGGGTTGGGAGGTTTGGGAGAAGTTTTTTTTGTTTCTCACTTGTGTGGTCCCCAGCTGATTTTTCTGTGGGTCAGTGGCCTCCAACCCAAACAAGGTTGCCACCTGCTACCATAAAGAAAGAAAACATTGAAACCTTTTGTTTTGGACATAAATTAATATTTTACTTTATTTAAAATGAAGTCTGATAAACATGAGAAAGTTAAAACACTTAATTTGATTAATAATTTCAATTAAACCATTCTCCTTAACTGCAGCACTAGCAAAATGGCTCAGACGTAATTATGTAATTAACGGTGAGTTTCCATTAGCAACTTGTGATGTGCAGAACAGTTTGCATTCAACCAGGTGGTCCACAGGCCAAAAAGTTTGAGAACCACTGAAACAGAGGCACCCCTGACCTCTCTCCCCAAGAAACAGCCCCAGGCTCCTTGCTGCTCCACAAGAGACCACAGAGAGATTGGGTCTGTTACCACAGCAGTGAAATCACCATGTCACCCCAGTGTGGATGATGGACAGACTCTTGGCAAGTCTTCCTTATCCAAGCAGTTGATGATTTAAACAGCGTGTTAAGATGCCATGTGAAAATACTTGGCGTGTCCACAGAGAGGTAGGATACATCCTCTCTCTACTGAGAGGATTGCCATGACTTGTGTCTGCGTAAACAAGCCCTTTGTGAGCTCTGTGAAGAGGGGAGATGTTTTGACTTCCAGTTTCAAGGGATTTGTTCTTCAGTCTTTGGGCTACTACATGTTGCCTAGACCTGAATGGAGTTAGCACGGACAATGCATTTCTGAGTTATTCTGACACACAAAGTGAAATGTGTTAATGACCCCATGTCCAGTGAGAGAAAGCACTGCTGTCACAGAAGTCAATTCAAGAGTGCAGAGTCGAGCCACGAGGGAAGATGTCTGGTCAGGAGGGAGAGTGCAGGAGTTGACTGGGGGTAAGATGTCTGGCCAGAAGGGAGGGTGCAGAAGCAGAGGGGTTGGACCTCTCTGGTCCAGCACCTTCGGGACAATACTGGTCCCAGATGAGGGATTTTTCCAGACCAGGGGTGGTCATTTCAGGGCCCCTCCTGCCATCCCTTCCGCCTCACTGGGCTTCATGGCTCCCCCCTCCCACACAGCCCGGTTGAGCCGTGCACTAGTTCCTTGCGTCCCCTTCCCCCAGCTGAGCCGTGCACCGGTTCCCTTCTCCCCCCCACCCCCCACAAATTACTTGCTTTTGAATGCTCCCAACAGGCACCGCCTCCCACTGCTCCTATTGGCTAGATTCCTGAGCAGCAGAGAAAGCCTCCAGGAGGCATCCCTGGCTCCTGTTCCCCCAGCTGAGGGAAGGGGAAGGGAAACAGCAGCACGCAGCTACTTCTAGTTGAGTTTGGAGTTTCGAGGCTTTCTGGGACATTCCAGTGCTTCACGGGGACACCAGGACAGACTATCAAAAATTGAGACTGTCCTGGAAAATCCAGGATGGATTGTCATCGTACAGATGACAGAACAAGGAGCAATGGTCTCAAATTCCAGTGAAGATCTAGGTTGGTCATTAGGACAAACTATCTCACTAGGAAGGTGGCAAAGCATTGCAATGGATTACCAAAGGAGGCGGTGGAATGTCTTTCCTTAGCAACTTTTAAGGCCAGGCTTGACAAAGTCCTGCTGAGATGATTTAGCTGGGGTTAGTCTTGCTTTGCGTAGGAGGTTGGACTAGATAGCCTCACAAGATCTCTTCCAACCCTAGTCTTCTATGATTTTACATTCCTGGTCATTTCTTCAGCATCTTCCAATGAATTCTCCTCTTTCCCTCTGCCATGTTCCATAAGGTCCCACCATGCTTTGTCTTCAGTCCACTCTTTTCTCTCTACATCTTTTCTTCAATCTAGTTCTGTTTGCATGGTTTCTACTGTCATATTGAAAGTATTGACTCTCAAATTTATCCTCTCCAATACTGAATTGCCTCCCTCAATCCAATTCCACGTCTGTTCCTGGAAGCCTGTCCACCACTTTCAAACTTAGTATGGTCAAGAGAAAGTCCAACATCTTTCCTCCAAAGCTTTCCCATTCCCCACATGGTTGGTCATTGTTAATAACATCAACATCCTCTCTCTCCTCCACACTGCATAGCCCAGGCCATGTCTAAATTCTGATGCTACTTCCTTTACAATATCTTTAAGATCTGATGTTTGCTATCTGTTCAGTCACATGAAATTCTCATCCAGAATAGTCTTTATTACTGTAACCTCCTCTTCCTCTGTCTTTCCACCACAAGTCACTCCTTGCCCCTTACAGACATGTCCTCAATTCACATCCCAGGCAGTGAAAAAACTTAGCTTAGCCGGCCTTTCTTCCACTGCATCCTTTCCTCACCTCTCTACTCCACCAATGATGTGCTCCTCAACATGATCTATCTACTTTCACCTCAATTAGCCCTGTCACCACAATGCGCACAATTGCCCTCCCCAGAGTGAACACAGGTATTTTTAAAAAATATTTAAATCCTTTTTTAAAAATTGTATTTTAGTTCTTTACTTTCTATTTTATACACTTCAACTGATAAAGTGGATGGTTTGTTCTTGTTTCTTTAATTAATTTCACGTTAGTGAAATTTCAGATTTTGCAGAGATTTTTCCTCATTAAAGAACTCAACTATGCTAAAAAAAACCAAGTTCAGGGCCTCATTAACTTTCTATCTGTGAGAACATACACCAAAACTCAAAACTGCAGATAGTCCAAGCTACTTTTGCAATTAACACCACCCACCCATATACTGAACATCCACAAGTCAAAAAACTTGACCTACTTCTATCAGGATTTCCAATTTGATACTGATGGGACTTGAACTCCTAACTCACTTCAGGGTGGAATTTTCAGAAGCTCTTTTGTACCTAAATATGATCTTTGACAGTTTTGTCATGTATCGATGTTATGTGTCCTTTCAAAGTACAAAGAGGAGCCAAACAGGGCTGTATCATCGCCCCAATCATGTTTGCAGTCTTTATTGCCATAATTTTTTACCTAATTGCTAGGAAGCTCCCAACTGGCACTGAAATCATCTACAGAATGGATGGAAAGCTATTTGAGCTTAGTAGGCTGAAAGCTAAGAGTAACATTTCCACCATAACTATCATGGAACTTCAGTATGACCAGGGCTCGACAAATCAGTGTATCTACTCGCCCATGGCGAGTAGATTTCAGCCGGTCGCCCCGTTCACAGGCAGCACGCGCATGTGCAATGCTGGTCTGGTGAGTAGATTTCGCCGTGGTTTGTCAAGCCCTGAGTACGACAATGCAGTTTTTGCCCACTCTGAGAAAGATCTTCAAACTATCTTGAATGTGTTTGCTGATGCATGTCTTGGTCTCTCCCTCAACATCAAGACCACCAAAGTGCTCTACCAGCCCTCTCCAAATGAGGCACCACACACGCCATTTATTAAAGTCAACGGAGAAACACTGGAGAATGTCAATCATTTTCTCTACCTTGGAAGTTATCTTTCTTCCAAGGCAGATATTGATGTAGAAATCCAACATTGTCTGAGCTGTGCCCATGCCGCCTCTGCTCGTTAACAGCACAGGGTTTTTGAAGATCACGACATTCGAACACACACCAAACTTCTTATCTATGAAGCCTTCATTCTCCCAAGACTATTGTACAGGTCTGAAACCTGGACAACCTGCAGACATCACTGGAAATTCCTTGAGAGGTATCACCAATGTTGCCTCTGCAAGATCTTGAAGATCAAATGGGAAGATAGGCACACCAACATCAGTGTTCTGGAAGAGGTGAACGCCACCAGTATCGAGGCAATGATTATCCATCAGCAACTTCTCTGGACTGGTCATGTTGTTTGGATGCCAGACCAGGTCCTATTTTCTCAGCCAGAAGAAGGATACCATAACATGGGAGGGCAAACGAAAGCATTATAAGGACTTTCTAAAGGATAACTTAAAAGTGCAACATTGACTTTGACACATGGGAGACACTCACCCAGGATGGCTCAAAAAGGAGAGACATCCTATGCAATGGCTTCCTGCATTTTGAACTTGCCCACCGACAAGCTGAGGCGGAAAAGACACGAAGGAGGAAGGGGAGACTGGCTTCTAGTCTGGGTCAGACCTGGAAACATCTGTCCTCATTGTAACACAACTTGTGGTTCAAGGATCGGCCTTATCAGCCACCTGAAGGTCCACAACTCCCACCACTGTGTATATGTTAACACTGAAGAAAATGCTTTGAATTTTTCCCATTAAAAAAAAAAAAAAAAAAATCACATTTTACACTTTGATGCTGCCAACATATATACGCCTAACTTCAATACCTACTTCTTACAAAGTGCTTTCATCAATAGATCTTAAAGACCTTTACAACGGAGGTGAGTATTGTTAACTCCATTTAAACATGAGTAATTCCACTGAAATCAAGGCCCAGGTGACTATTCAAGTAAGTAAAGCAATATATCAGCTTAAATATGGGCAGGATTACTGCCCTTAATTTTCAATATTTTTTCAATACTCAATATCAACAGCAGTTTTGTAAAATTCAAATGAACAACATTCTAAAATAGGCATTAAAATGTAATTACAATTTTAATTGAGTTGCAATAGCATGAATTTTTAAATTAGCTTTACAAAGCTCCAAAATGATTTAAATCACCTTTTCTGGTTTTAAATTATGTAAATTACCTTGATTTAAATCACTCTCCCCAGAAGTTATGGGTTCAATGCAGAATTCACTTGATGAAAAGTTATAGCCTATATTATGCAGAAATCCAGGCTGTTCATACTGGTTTCTTCTAGTCCTAACAGCTATGAAAAACAACAAGCCCAGATTCCCTTCCTAGCCACTATAAAATTGAGATGACGGGGTTGCGCAAAAAAGGGACAAGAAGAGTCTGTCTTTTCCTCTTCTAGTAATCTGGAGCAAAGGCAAAATGCAGGAGAACAAGTTTTCCCGCACACATAGCTGCTATGTGTGTTATTGGATAGGAGAGCTCCTAACAAATCTGAACCTACTACAAAAGCTGAAACCAAAGATTGGCCACTCCTAAAGGAGTTAAAGACAGCACTCTGTCTGGAAATGAGAAAATGGTCAGAATCTTTGCTTCAAAATAATTTCCCGTCAATCAGTAACTCATTCTAGCTTCCTCCTGCTCAGCATCTGAAACACACAACTGCAGCAACAGAAACTCCAGTGAGAATCTGACACCGGTTCACTTGCAAGAGAAAATCTCTCAAGCTGAACTTTAGTGCTCACAATGAATCTGTCAACTAGAAGCCAAAACTGATCCGGGAGTAACCAATTACCAGCAACTCGATTCAAGCTAAACAGGACAAGCCATACTGGAGACTCTCTAAGCACCACACATTCTGCCCAACAACATACAAAGAGATTGAAAACTATATCTCCTGTCTCCTCAAAAAGGAGCCTCTCTCTGCCTATCTACCAGGTCTGCCCACACAAGGGACAATATCCTAGTTAAATGTATATCAGCAGACTTCCCCCAATTTCATCTAAGAACATAAGAACAGCCACACTGGGTCAGACCAACGGTCCATCTAGCCCAGTGTCCTGTCTGCTGACAGTGATCAATACCAGATGCCCCAGAAGTAATCCTCATGTGATCTTCCCCCTACCCTGTCACTCATTTCCAGACAGAGGCAAGGGACACCATTCCTACCCATCCTGGCTAGTAGCTCTTTTTTGAACCCTGTTAAAGTCCTAGCTTTCATCTAGTATCCAACACCAAGAACCAGGTCCAAAATCTAGTAGTTCAAATTTTGGACATTCATAGATTCAAAAGCCAGAAAGGACCATTGTGATCATCTAGTTGCAACTCCTGTACAGTACAGCGGTACTAGTAGATGTACCCAGTGTTACCTGGGTGTGTAACTCGAAAAATGGCTGGTTGGGTTTTGTTGGGAACTAAAAGGAGGAGCAGCACAGAGGCGGAGGAAGGAGGACACAGCCTGGCCCTGTGAGGTGCCGTGCAGGACAGGGCAGGGCATGGGAGGGGGAGTCCCCAGGCAGTGTTCCCTCAAAGCTGGGTGGCAGCACAGCTTCACAAGTGAGTCATCAGCCCCACCTGCTTGGAGCCCTGAGCCTCTGACTGGGCGGGGCTGATGAATCACCTGTGCTGAAGCTGTGCTGCTGTACAGCTTAGAGGGGAACATTGCCTCCAGGTCCCATGAGGAGCCGCATGGGGGATGAGGGGGGCATCTCTAGGCCCCGAGAGGAGCTGCACGTAGGGTGGGGACAGAAGGATGGCATCCCCAGACCCCAAGTGAATCAGCATGGAAGAGAAGAAGGGAATCCACAGGCCCCACGAGGAGCAGCGGCAAAGCACAAATGTGCAAGCCCCCATAGGTGGGTGGGGGGTGGGGAGGGGGGGGGGGAGATCCCCAAGCCCTGTAGTAGGGTAATGCCCAAGCCCTGTAGCCATGGAAGACAGGGAAGGGAACCTTACCCATAGAAGACGGCCTGGCCAGCAATGTGCAGAACACTGTCCCCAGCCGGTCAGTCTCACGGTGGTGTGGCTGTCCTCAGTGCTCATTCTGCAGTATCCCAGCCCCGCTCGCTGCCCCCAGTAGTGAATATGAAAATTACATCCCTCTTTTCTCTGCCCCTCTCTTTCCATGTTGGGAGAAAAAGCCCCATTGTCACCACTTCCCATGTTCCCAGCACAATCATATCCTGACCTTGTTTTAAGTTAGGAAGGTGCCTACCAAATTTAGTGACCCTAGCTGTTACTATTTAGGAGGAGTTCTTGCATAGACAGACATTTCATTTCTAAAAGACAGAGAAACAGAGAAGCCAAGAACAGAACTCCCCCAAAATAATTCCTAGAGCATATTCATTTTGGTTCCAGGCTATTGCAAGCAAATTGATAATCACCAGCCAGTATAATCCTAGCAATAACCGTCTAATACCAGGCAATCAAGTTCATCTTAATATTTAGACTTCTAGCATATGTAAAACAAGCACTTATAAAAAAAATCTGTCAATGTTTAGGCATCTGCCTTCATGTGATGTAACTGAATAGGACTCTTCTTGGCTTGACTGTTTCTTTTCAGTTCTGATCTGTACTTTATCAGTTTCTATCCTCTGCTCTTTACAAGGATGTAGAGCTGAGGTTCTCAAACTGTGTCCCGCAGACCTGGTGGTCTGTGGATAGTTCCCTCTACAGTGCTCTTCTGGGCAGCCACACACAAAAAAGAATGAACTGTGCAGGTGTAGCTCTACTAATTAGGTGTCTGGTCCCTGTAGAAGATGCACATGTAATGTGGGTGGTGACCTTGGGAGGTAAGAAGAGGGGGTGGGTGGGTAGCAACTGGAGGATGAGGCTATCTTCTCCAGCTCCAGGCTGTGACTGCTGGGAGAGACAACCCTCCTTCCCAGCCTCGGCTCTGTGGCTGCTACAGTGGGGGAGAGAGGGAAAGACTCCCACTCCTTCCAAGACCAACTCGGTGGCAGCAGCAGCAGGAGACAGACTACTGATATTAAAATGAGGTGTGTGCTTTTATTTATAGAACAAAAAAAAAATTCAGAGTTTTTATATATAGTGTTTTCCAGTAGTTAGCTAACAGCACAAACAACATTTGGAAAAAAACGAGTAGCCCTGTGGCACCTTAGAGACTAATTAGACAGACAGAGTCATGAGCTTCCCACTTCCTCAGAAGAGCAGAGTGGAGAAAAAAGGGTGAACCTCACAAAAAGAAGGGAGAGGGAGGGGAAAAAAGTACCTGTCCATTGTAGTGCTGGTGTTAATGAGGGCTGTTAATGAGGGTTAATAAGTGGGCTGGAAGAGTACCATAGTCAGCTTTTGATGTCAATTGGGTGTTGAATATAATGGCCCATCCAGTTCATGTCTTTGTTCAGGCCATGAGACAAAAAGTCAAATTTGCATATGAAGGCCAAGTCCACAGTTTCTCTCTGTAGTTGTTTTTTGTAGAACATCGCTTACTTTTAAATCCATTAACGAGTGCCCAGGTAGGTTAAAATGTGCTCCTTCAGGTTTTTGAGTATTACCATTTCTGATATCTGACTTGCTTTCCCCTCCCTAGTACCAACTCTACCATTTGTGTTGTGACAAGGAGTCCTGTGGCACCTTATAGACTAACAGATTATTAGAGCATAAGCTTTCGTGGGCAAAGACCCACTTCGTCAGATGCATGTCACATCTGACGAAGTGGGTCTTTGCCCACGAAAGCTTATGCTCCAATACATCTGTTAGTCTATACGTGCCACAGGACTCCTTGTCACTTTTGCAGATCCAGACTAACATGACTACCCTTCTGACATTTGTGCTGTGTTTGCTAAAAATGCTGCCCGGAAGCAGGGATACATTTTCAAACATTCTATACTCATAATTCTTGGAAATAGAATTATTATACATTCAACACCCTCTAAACTACAAAAGCATCTTATTTTAACAGTTAATTGCCTTAATCACTGATCATTAGAAAATGGCAAAATTGGCGTAACAGGTTATGCAAAAGGCAAGGTGGAAAAAAGTAGTGCAATTAGCATATCTCTCAGCACTACAGTTACCTTTATCATACAAACAAATACCACATCAAGCTTAACAGAACCCGAACACTAAGAATCAGTATGGCAAATCAGATAGACATGGACAGTTTACTACTCAGTATGTATAGTCTCTTCCCCTTTTCACGGAGTGCCATGTTCTTCCTCGTGCCCCATCCATACCACCATAAAAACCAAACAAAACAAATACTACTCTAAATTTAGTTCAGTGCAAGTTGCTGCTGCTCCTCAGTTTCCTTTGGGCTTTGCATTACTATTTCCAATGAGTCATAAGGAAAGTATTCAGCAGGAGGAAAAGATGCTGGTATTCTGTTCCAATCCTCCCCCGTTATTCACCCACTGCTCAGAAAATAAGCTCTATGTGCACATTCCAAGATATTTCCAGTTCAAACTGCCACTCCCAGCCAACTGCATGAGGTCACCCATGGAACCAAAAAGGAAGCTGGGAGAAATATCTGCAGAAATGCAAACAGGAGCTGACAAAAGCTGAGCATTAGACAATACCTCATTCATCCTACTACTGAAGGGAACGAAACCCTACTCACTCCACAGAAGCAGTAAGCCTCACTATCAGTTCATCTTCAGCTGTCTTCCTATTCACATGAACACTGGCTTTTAGATTTTCCTCACCTATTTATATGCATGACATTAGGGCTATTCATATATTTAAAAAAAAAAATCATAAAAACATGCATGCCTAGTCATGTCCGTTCACCACTATTGCTACCACTCAAGATAAATACTGTGTGGGGAAATGGAGTTTAAGGTTAAAAATAAGAAACAAATTATCCGATGTCCAAAAATTCTGAACTTTTAAAATTTAAAGACAAATGGTCCAGGAAAGCTAATAACATGAACAGTCCTAACATTAACCAGTCTGTAGTTGCAAAAAACTCAAAATGTCTTCCATCCATAACTCTGCTCACCACAAGCACTCTGAAATCTACTGTCACTCTATATCACAGATCCACAGGGTCTGCACAGTTCCACAGGGACAGGCCAACAGCCTCCACTATTCCATAACTGG